>JAULCA010021786.1:0-18693 GCA_032360845.1 Crassadoma gigantea
GCAAAAAGCAGGTTAAAAGTTTTAAGATAATCAAGGCCATTATTACACTGGGTGTGTGAGGATTGGGGGTATGGTTAACCACATGGCCGGGCCCAGTCATGATTACACTAGATGTGTGGGGATACGGGGTACGATTACGCAAATGGCTGGGCTGGGTCATTGTTACACTAGGTATGTGGGTATTGGGGGTATGGTTACGCACATGGCTGGGCCCGATCATTGTTACACTGGGTGTGGGGAGATACGGGGTACGGTTACGCACATGGCTGGGCCCGGTTATTGTTACACTAGGTATGTGGGTATTTGGGGTACAGTTACGTAAACGGCTGGGCCCGATCATTGTTACACTGGGTGTCTGGGGATAGGGGGTACAATTACGCAAATGGCTGGGGCGGGTCATTGTTACACTGGGTGTCTGGGGATTGGGGGTACAGTTACGCACAAGGCTAGGCCCAGTTATTATACCCCCTCCGCCCCCCGCCGCAACAAAGTTAGGGAGGGTGTACTGGAATCAGCTTGTCTGTCCGTCTGCGGAAAAATCTTGTCTGGACAACTCCTTCTAAACCTCTGAACTAATTTCAATGAAACTACACAGTAATGTTAGGGACCATATGTAGATGTGCATACAAAAGCATCCTTGGTTGAAGGGGAACCAATTTTGTATTAACCATGGATCTGGCCCCCAGGGGCCTGAGGGGCGGGGCCCAATATGGGAAACAGCAAATTCTTTAAAATCCTTCTTCTTCTGTAGTAATGAAAGGATTTGTTCCATATTTGGTCAGAAGCATCCTTGGGAAAAGGGGAACCAACTTCATATAAACTGTGGGTCTGGCCCCCCATGGGCCTTAGAGGTGGGGCCCAATAGGGGGAAAATGTAAAACAGTTTGCTACAAGGATTGGCATATGGGGTCTGGCCTATTCCCTTGAATCACATTTCAAGAATATTTTGCAATAACTGCTTCAATATACAGGTGAGCAATACAGGCCTTCTAGGCCTCTTGTTGTAAGTGGCCCATCGCTCATCTTCCCTTAGCTTCATTTCAGATAAACTTGGTCAATTGATGTAACTAATCATTGTCTATCATTTTGTTGCATCATGTGTTTCCAGAACTGCTTCTGATTGGTAAAAATTGAGATAATGTCTGATTACACTGTAAATTGGTTAAATAAGGGTTTTTAGGGAAGGTAAATTCTATAGTACCTTTTTCCAAAACAGCAAACGTCATTCAATTGCCATGGTTACCAAATGAAGGCCTATGATTGGATGTTCATGCGTATCTCATACTTATTTTTCCATTTCGACCATTTTTGACAGATTTACGGCCCTTTCCTCTGTAATATTTCTGAGAATTATGCCTCTTTTTGTTAAATACAAATGTGTGGGGGGGGGGGTATTAGTTGGCTCGTAGGCGACAGCTCTAGTTTTTACATTGGGTATGTGGGGATTGTGGGTACGGTTATGCACATGGCTGGGCCCGGTCATTGTTACACTGGGTGTCTGGGGATTGGGGGTATGGTTCACACATGTGTGAGGATTGGGGGTATGGTTACTGCACATGGCTGGGCCTTATCATTATTACACTGGGTGTCTGGGGATTGGGGGTACGGTTTTGCTTATGGCTGGGCCCTTGCTCAACTTTCAGTGTGCTGGTACTGGAAATCTTCGCCAAAATATTTAAATATAGGGCTCACATTGTTTAAGGTATGAGGAGAGATGTCAAAATGATACTGAACCAATTGCATTCTTGACCCTTTGAGTGTGATTTCTTCTGTTGGAACTTGCAGTTGAAATGTAATATGACAATGTTCTATGGTTTTAACTGTGATGTCATAGCAATCATTGTCAGATTGATTAATGTCGTAATATTCCTGAAAGCATCTTTATTAGAGAAACAATTTGTAATGGCAGTGGATTTCACAAATTAAAATATATATACGAAAATAATGGTTGTTTATTTTATTGTTCTTCACTGATCTGTACTTCTCCCTTTAGCTCCTGCAAAAGTGCAAGTAGTGGTGGCTTAGAAGAAAATCTGCCAGAGGTAATCACTCTCTTCATCATTGTATACCCATTAACATGCATTGACCGTGAAACAATTCTGGATTATTTTAGCACAGATCAAATATCAAAATTGAAGTCACATATATTTACATATGAAAATATGTACCTAAGAGGTAGGTCGACTGTAATGAAGTGATTGGCTTTGATACCAAACAAAGTAAGTCAGAACAACAGTATTAGGTCAAACCAAAATTTGAGGGGTCCAACAGCACATATATGTTTGTTATCAGGCTGATGACAGTTAATTACCGTTTAATATGATTTATAGAATTATTGGTACTTTATTAAAAGGATCTTCTTTTTTAGTGGTTTTTTTTTTTCAAATAAATAATATATAAGGATTTTGATAGGAGTGACAGCAATAGGGTGCTGAGGTGTGGGGAACTCTTCAATACTAAAGAAAGAGAAAATTATCTTAAGAGACTGTAATTGATGTTGACTGCAATATTTAATTGAAATATGAAACTTTTTTTTTTTAGAGTCCACCGTATGAGGAAATGGCAGTTCAGCTGATGTGTACTATAAAACCAAGTCTTGTATTTCCTGGACGGAGTAAGAAATTTTTTCATCAATACCATAACTATCGAAAATACCTGTAATCTAAAGTACTGAAATAAAACTAGAAAAGAGTCACATTCATTCTGAATATATCAACAGTAGGAAAACACAAAGTTTATATTTAATGCTGTTCACATGGAGCCTCTGGGGTAACCAAGGGGCCTTGTTGCAAGTAAACTCTTTTAATATGCCTGTCAAATTTGACGGGAGTATTATGGAATGGGGTTGTCCGTCCGTCCGGTGTAAACTTTTGTTTGTCCGGCAATCTCCATCTACATTTTTCAACCGAGTTCTTTGAAACTAGGTATACATCATAATCATGATATGAAGTTGTGTCTCCCTTAAAAGAATTTTGATTCAACAATTTTTGCAAAAGTTATTGGCCTTTATTTATTTCAGTATTTGATTTTTGTATGGCAACGGAATCTCATCCTACATTTTTCAATGGATCTCTTTGAAACTTGGTATACATTATAATCATGATATGAAGTGGTGTCTCTCTTGAAAAAATTTTGATTTATCGAACAATTTTTGCAAAAGTTATTGCCATTTGTTCATTTCAGTATTTGATTTTTGTCTGGAGATTTTCTTCTACATTTTTTTATAGATTTCTTTGAAACTTACTGGGCTAAATAATCATGACACTATATGGCATTCGACGGGCGTATATTGTTCCGCCATGCAGTTCTCTTGTTTTAAAGTGTTTAAAAGTTTTAAAAGAGTTCAATAACCAACCAAACTTCCCATAATGTTTTCCATGAAATAGACTCAACAGAAAGAGTCGAGATTCAATTTTAAACTACCAGATATGTGTATATACCTTTATGTTACATATATTATAGGTATTTTAGAAGAGACACGAGAGGAACTACAGAAATTAATGAGACAAAGGTAAAGTTTCGTGTCAAGAAATTGTACCTTTTCTGTGAATTTACATTGTACATCAACTACATTTGTATTATACAAATGACCCGTGAATCTTGAATAAATTTAAATTTAGAACTGTTATTTGGCTGAAAAACATATTTTCTTCTTTTTGCATCAGTATAATACTTATCATGAAAAACCATACCTCAAAAAATATGGTAGATCATTTTATTAGAAAGACTCAAAAACAAGTTATCCTTATTGCACTCCTCTGCATATTCATTTAAGTATATCTCCCTTATTTGTACTGCAATTGAGGTAATGTTTCCAAGACAACAGCTCTTTTGATATATTTCACATACAAACATATAACACTAAATTTGACAGAGACGATCAATAATTTGACTAAGAGCTACATAAATATCTGTAAATGATTTTAAAACCCTGTTTACAAGTCTTATACAAGTTTCCCCAGGGTTGAGCCCCCACCTACCAGCTTACCAGGGTGATCTAGTCCTTGTGGCCGACAAGGGCAGCCTACTTGCCAACTCTCCATATTTTGGAAGGAGACATTCAGGATCCTTGCATTTAGTTTTTCCAAACAGGGATTTTTTTTTCTTTTCCTTCATCCTAGGATCTAATGATTTCAACAGAAATAACAACTCAAAAAATGCTGTTTTCAAGTGTTACTTATGTTTTTAGAGCATGCAGAATCCTCCGAAAGAAGTTTCAAAACATCAGCAAGTATGGGGCAGCTATTAATTGAGCTACAAATTACAGATCTCGTAAGAGGGGGGCTGTGGTGGCCAAGTGGTTAAGGCTTTTGACATTCTGCTTCCACTATAGCCCTCCACCACTGGGTCGCGGGTTCAAGACCTGCATGGGGCAGTTGCCAGGTACTGGCTGTAGGTCGGTGGTTTTTCTTCGGCAACTCCAGCTTTCCTCCCCCATCCGAACCTGGTACATCCTTAATTGACCATAGCTGTTTATAGGATGTAAAACAATAACTACCAGAATACTTTCCCAGTATACATTTGTGTTTGAATTTTAACATCAAGGTATAATGTTCTGTAAAATGCATATGTCAAATATGTATAAAGGTTGGCACTGTGTACTAGTATATAGTGATGAATATACAACGTTATTTCAGTGCTCCGAGATCGGCAACTCCAACACCTAACTTGCTGACACTTGGTAGTACATGTACAGGCTCAGTAAAGAGGTCCCTTTTGGAAAGATTCCTGCCTGAGGAAAACAAAGGGAGCAGTAAAGGTAACTTTATTGAGTAAAACGACAATACGATTGTTCATATTGACAACCCTATTGTTTGTCTTTCATTATATAAGCTGTCCTTGTAAGAATAGGATGCTGGCTCATTCAGGTTATGAAGCTTTCGCTTGAATTGTCTTGACATATGCAGACAAGAAAAGTATTATAAAAACTATCATAAAAAGGAATAGGTTAGTGTGCTTGTTTCATTTAGTTTTTGTCTAGTTGTAGGCTACCCAAACAATGCTGAAAAGTCTGAGAAGGTAACCTGCATGGAAACAGAACCTAATCTTTGTAATATTCCAAAACAAACGGACAACACCTCTTCTGACATTGTCACTGATGCTCATGTGTTGTTGAGGTGTAATGACTTGGCTATTACCCAGTCTAAACATCAATACTCACCCGATAAACAAAAATTGCAAAACTTCAATCCTGATGCCAGAAAAATTTTACGTCACAATGACTCCGAGAGAGCCAAGAAGTTCATTATAATTCCACAGCCCAGACAAGGTGAACAGGGGTCTTACTCTGTACATATGATACGACCCCCGTCAGCCTTCAGAACAAAGGAGAGGGACGCTCTCCAGCATCAACCGTGTATCCATCACGATGTTTCCTCCATGGATACTAGTGAGTATGTATCCAGAGAATCCAGTCACCAGGATTCCCAGTCCTCCAGACAGAGTCTGACCAGTTCCCAGGCCTCTTCCTGTGGTCACCCTGACAGGAGGACCCGTACCTACAGTCAGGTGGTCAGTACAAACAAGGTAATTTCCAATTAGCATAACAGTGTCAGGATATTTATTCTTTAGAGGCAAAAGAGCAAAGAAGTATGCCTAACATACAAGGATTCTGAATTGTAATTGTGCTAGGTATTGTCTTCCCCAAAGTGAAAATTGTGAGGGAATTTAAGAATTTGTTTCCCAAATTAGTTTAGATTGTTACTTAAACAGTGAAAACAACATTTTTTTTTATGCCCCGTCATAAAATGGGGGGGGGGCATATAGTGTTGCACATGTCCGTCCCATCGCATCCTGTCCCATCGTGTCCTGTCTAATTTCACATGGCAGCGGGGACATTTATGTCTTACAAACAATTTCTAGTTTCAACTCTCGGTCCTGTCAAGCACATCTTTTCTACCAGAGATCTGTTATAAGATAGCTAGAAGTCTGTTAAAACAGTAAAAATTTGTTATAAGATGGAGGTCAGTTTTACCATAGAGATCTGTTATACCATAGAGATATGTTGCAAGATAGAGGTCTGTTATCACGATAGAGATCTACTGCTTTGATATTGATACCACATTGGGGATCATTTGCCTTTTAGCTTGATATTTGATATAGGTGGCTGGCTGTATAATATGTTTGAGCATTTGCTGCAAATGATGTGCTCTATTATTATACACACAAGATCTCAACTTGTCACAATTAAGAACTATTTATTATTCAGGCAGTTGTTGCGGAGTTGCGACACTATCCGGAACACCTTCTCAATACAACATACTACAGTGACAGCCTGGAGGTTTTGATGCCACAAGAAAGACAACATCAGGTAGCGACAGAAAATTTACTACAGTCAATTTTAAGGACTTCCCACCCTTCGTAATACAAATTTTTCTTCATGTCGTCATTTCCGCATTGCATATTGAGCATTCCATGACTGTAGTGTAAATTATAGTAACACCAGGTAAACAATAGTACACCCTATATGGAGATTTAACTTGGAAATGTGTAATCACATGTACTTCAGAAATAAAACTCATGTACAAAGACATTAATTAATTCATGGGAAGACACTGAAATCAGATCAGACGACTTCAAGAAGGTCGTATATGAGGCGCATGGAATGCAGACTGATGTATTTTGTTTACCGAACTCACCTGTACATATCCTGTGCTTACAGTAGTTCACAAGCTCTGGGTCGGTATGACCGTTTGGTCGAGCGAGTTCTGCTCTGTGAGATAAATCATTTCACAAATGCAATTACAGTAACTCTGTGAAAATAGTGGTTTGTTAATGCATGTGTGTGCACGTGATAACGGCATACCATGAATTAGCCTATGGTTACATATGAACCTGACATGTAAATATACTATGCGTAAGAGGGCTATGGAATGATGTCGAAAGTGTACATTATTGAGAGTAATTTTATTCCATAAAAGAACAGTAAAATGACAATTTGATATAGTGATTTTATTTATTTCTGTCGTTTTTCATATAGTAAAGAAAATAACTCATTGTATAAATTCTATCCCTCTGCAAAAAGTTCCGATTATTTCTCTAGGTAGACAACTCTCATCGGATCAAAATTACAGTAAAATGTAAAATAAATGAATTATAAAGACCTTGTGTGTATTTGGTTCAATTTTTCACTCTGTATGAAACTATGTGTCCTGTTTGCTTTTAGCCGGCATATAGTAACTTTATCAATACAATTCCAATAACAAGAGGCCCAATAGGCCTGCATCACTCACCTGGTATTAATCTCACACTTGTAACCTGAAAGGTGATCTTAAAGCTACAAGCATTATATCGGTAGTAATAACATAAGTCATTCAAAACAACCTTTGAAAGATTTTAAATCATTTGATCCATATGACTTTGATTTTCAAACAAGGTCACTAACGTTGAACAAACTTTAAAGCATTTTTAGGTCACCTGAGACAAAGTCTCAGTTGACCTATTGCGATTGCATTTTGTCTGGTGAAGTCCGGTGTGCATCATGTGTCGTAAACAATTTACATATTCAACTTCTTCTCAATAACCATAAGGCCCAGGGTCATGATATTGAACCAGTAGCATGCTGGGATAAAGGGCTACCAAGTTTGTTCAAATGAATGACCTTGACCCAGTTTCAAGGTCACAGAGGTCAAATGTCTGAAATCTTCAAACCTCTTCCTGTCAATAACCAAAAGGCCCATGGTACTGATATTGGGCCTGTAGCATGCTGGGATGAAGACCTACCAAGTTTGTTCAAATGACCTTGACCAGCTTTCATGGTCACAGGGTCAAATTCTTAAAATATTCAAACAACTTGTTCTCGATAACCAAAATGCCCATGATACTGATATTGGGCCTGAAGCATGCTTGGATTAGTGCTAGTAAGTTTGTTCAAATGAATGACCTTGACCGGCTTTCAAGGTCACAGGGGTTAAATGTCTTTAAAACTGCAAACAACCTCTTCTCAGTAAGCAAAAGGTTCATGGTACTGATATTGAGCCTGTAGCATGCTGGCATGAAGGGCTACCAAGTGAATTCAAACCTTGACCTGCTTTTAAGGTCACGGGGGCAAATATCTTAAACATTTTATTCAGCTTCTTCGCAATAACCAAAAGACTCAGGGAACTGATATTGGGCCTGTTGCATGCTGGAAAGAAGGGCTACCATGTTTGTTCAAATGAACGACCTTGACCTGCTTTCAAGGTCACAAGGGTCAAATGTCCTAAAATCTTCTTCTCAATAACCAACTCAGGGTACTGATATTGGGCCTTTAGCATGTTTGGATAAAGTGCTACTAAGTTTGTTCAAACAAATTACCTTCACCCGCTTTCAAGGTCATAAGGGTCAAATGTTTTAAAATTTTCAAACGACTTCTACTCAATAACCAAAATGCCGATGGTACTGTTATTGGGCCTGTAGCATGCTTGGATGAAGGGCTACAGAATTTGTTCAAATGAATCACCTTCACTCATATTCAAGGTCACAGGGGCAAAATATGTTAAAATCTGAAATAACTTCTTCTGAATAGCCAAAATGCCCAGGGGGATAATATCTGAGCAGAAGCATGCTGGGATGAAGGGCTACCAAGTTTGTTCATATAAATGACCTTCATTCATATTCAAGGTAACAGTAAAATATGTTGAAATCTTTGAGAAACTTCTTCTGAATAACCATGAGGCCCAAAAAATTTATATTTGGATGAAGGGCTATCAAGTCATTTGAATGACCTTGATAACTTTCAAGGTCACATTTGGTCAGATATGTAAATGACTTCATTTTGTGAAACAAAAGGTCTAGGATGGTGAAATTTGGCAAGTTACACTTTTGTAACTTGTTGTAGATATTTTATGATAAATAAAATATTTGTAGGGTTGATTAGCAATGTTTCTTTTCATTATTTTCTTGTTGTAATAGTTTTGAACAATGCAACACACTCAAACAAGAGGTCCAGAGGGCCTGTATCACTCACCTGTATATTGAAGCAGTTATGGCAAAATATTCTCGAAATAAGATTCAAGGGAATAGGCCAGACCTCTTTGCCAATCCTTGAAGCAAAACTGTAATACATTTTCCCCTATTGGGCCCCACCTCTAAGGCCGCTGGAGGGGCCAGACCCACAGTTTATACCCTGCCCCTCAGGCCACTTGGGGGCCAGATACATGGTTTATACAAAATTGGTTCCCCTTCACCCAAGGATGCTTCTGACTAAATATGGAACAAATCCTTTCATTCCTACAGAAGAAGAAGGATTTTAAAGAATTTGCTATGTTTCCCCTATGGGGCCCCACCCCTCAAGCACCGGGCAGGTGAGCTAAGAAATGAAATATCAAATCTATCTGGCTGGTACATTTTAAGAAGAAGATTTTTAAAGCTGAATACCCATTATAGCCTATGTTGAACTTTGACCTGTGGACGTGGCCCCATATACTGACCCAGGGGCCTTATTTAAACAATTTAAAATCTACATGTCTAGAACATGTTACAAATGAAATATCAAAGCTTTCCAGATTGTACTTTTTAAGAAGAAGATTTTTTAAAGTGATATGGTTACCATGGCAACTAAAATTTCAATCAAAAATCCTGCATGCACATCCGCACATGGTCCTTAATATTCCTGTGTAGTTTCATTAAAATTGGTTCCTAACATCAAGAGGAGAATTCTGCAAAAACATCCATCTAATCATGGGTGTTATGTGGTTGTGTCAACTTTGATGTCAATCAACAAACCTAAAACAAGATTTCTTCAGGTATCTTTGTTTAGAAATGTTTTGAAGAAGATTTATCACAAATATTTTGGTATCATATAATTCTCTTATTTCAAAATTTGCATAATATTTAATTTACAATCTGTATGATGTCACATATTTTTGACTGCATCGTATTAAATTATTTAATCATAAAACATAAGTTCGTCCTTCTTAAATTTTTTGTTTTCATACAATTAAGTATTTTTTCATCTCAATAACTTAATTCCCCCTTGATGAGTGTATGTATTTTTTGGTTTTCAGACAAAGCTGCCCATGGATTTTCTGGACATGATGGACGACACTCAAACTTTAGCCACCTCTCCTGTTCCAGTCAATGTGTTAAAGTCAGCAACACCCGATTCTGATGGCTCCCCTCTGTGGCTTCCTGTTCCCCCTCCATTTCTAAAGAAGCCAACATTTGACACACCGAGTCCTCCAGATAAGCTTTACCCTCGTCATCTTTACTAAACTATCAATAACACCAGAGGATAGAATTTCAAAATATCTGACAATACCCCTAACATTAGAGAAATCCCTCACAGATGTGAGGCTAACCCTTTACAGATGTTTAGGGAGGCTAACCCTTTACAGATGTTTAGGGAGGCTTATCCTTTACAGATGTTTAGGGAGGCTAACCCTTTACAGATGTTTAGGGAGGCTAATCCTTTATAGATGTTTAGGGAGGCTAACCCTTTACAGATGTTTAGGGAGGCTAATCCTTTACATATGTTTAGGGAGGCTTATCCTTTGCAGATGTTTAGGGAGGCTAACCCTTTACAGATGTTTAGGGAGGCTTATCCTTTACAGATGTTTAGGGAGGCTAACCTTTTACAGATGTTTAGGGAGGCTAACCCTTGACAGATGTTTAGGGAGGCTAACCCTTTACAGATGTTTAGGGATGCTTATCCTTTACAGATGTTTAGGGAGGCTAACCCTTGACAGATGTTTAGGGAGGCTAACCCTTTACAGATGTTTAGGGAGGCTTATCCTTTACAGATGTTTAGGGAGGCTAACCCTTTACAGATGTTTAGGGAGGCTAACCCTTTACAGATGTTTAGGGATGCTTATCCTTTACAGATGTTTAGGGATGCTAACCCTTTACAGATGTTTAGGGAGGCTAACCCTTGACAGATGTTTAGGGATGCTAAACCTTGACAGATGTTTAGGGATGCTAATTCTTTACAGATGTTTAAGGATAATAATCCTTTACAGATGTTTAGGGAGGCTAACCCTTTACAGATGTTTAGGAATGCTAATCCTTTACAGATGTTTAGGGATAATAATCCTTTAGATGTTTAGGGATAATAATCCTTTAGATGTTTTTGGCGGCTAATCTTTACAGATGTTTAGGGAGGCTTATCCTTTACAGATGTTTAGGGATGCTTATCCTTTACAGATGTTTAGGGAGGCTAACCCTTTACAGATGTTTAGGGAGGCTAATCCTTTACAGATGTTTAGGGAGGCTAACCCTTTCCAGATGTTTAGGGAGGCTAATCCTTTACAGATGTTTAGGGAGGCTAACCCTTTACAGATGTTTAGGGAGGCTAATCCTTTTCAGATGTTTAGGGAGGCTAATCCTTTACAGATGTTTAGGGATAATAATCCTTTAGATGTTTAGGAATGCTAATCCTTTACAGATTTTTTGTGAGGCTAATCCTTTACAGATGTTTAGGGATGATAATCCTTTACAGATTTTTTGTGAGGCTAATCCTTAAAAGATGTTTTTGGGAGGCTCCTCATGAACTGTTCAGAGAAGAACCCCCTAGACTGCACTGATATTGAAAAGAAACTTTCTGACAATTATCTTGACACAAACCACACTTGAACCAATATTTTGAAGACAATCCTTGACACATATATTCAAGGAAAGTGCACATAAACTAGAGTAAACTCTCCCCTACTCTAAAATTATTTAGGAAGCCCCCTTAAAGTATTTTGTGGGGTAATTGCCCCCGATGACCCTTTGCCAGTGGGGTACAGGTCACAAATATGTTGGGGGAAATCCTTCAAATCAAATTCCTTTAGCTAGTGCTGATATTTCAAGGGAATTCTCTGGTGATGACAGTATTGGAGAATCCTTTCATGTGGGGAATCTCTTAAGCTTTTTGGACTGTTAAGGAAAATCCCTGTGGCCTGTTCAAGATTAATTAGTTATTACATTTATGTAATTTTAAAAAAAGCAACTTTATTTACATTTTTATCTTGTGAGAAAATTAAATGAATGTGCATTTATAGGTATTATTTCATGTCTATCACAAAGTTCCCATAGGGAAGTAAGAAGAAGATCGGTATCCACAGTCACTATTGATCAAAGATTTTGGACTTAGCCCTTCATAGGTGATTGGATGGTCTTCACTATTATATCACTTTCAAATATGAATGCATCCCTGAATAAAGGCTCTGCTAAAAAGCTATGATCAACAGTGACTTGATATTTACTGGTATACTAATTTATGCTTTATTTGTTATGGAGAATATATACTTGTTTGATTTACATTTTGTATGTTCTGCGAACTCGTGCTTTTCACAATTCTGTATTGTTTTGATTAGTTTGATCAGCTTTTTCATTCTCCAGATAGTTTAACTAATGAAGTAATAGGATGTACACAATCAAATCTGTAAATAAATTGTATTTAATATTGAATATATTCCGGAAATTCTTTTGACATTGATAAAAGTTAAATAAAAAATATACATAAAGAATGTCTTTTCTGTTTTGATTTTATTTACATGTATTCATTCTGACTTGGACAATTCAAGTTGATACAAGCAAATTCGTGGAATTTATATCCCCCGCTTTCCTGACATATTGTAGGTAAACATTTTTGAGGTTAGGAGTAAACATGTCATTATAGCTCGACAAGGTCCCTGCAGGTAGGGTGTAAGAATTGTACCTGCTGCCCCCATTGCATGATTGTGAGAGGCGACTAAGTATGGGATCTTATCTTTTCTCTTCTTTCTAAACACTTTCTTCTTCCTAATGTCTCCCTTGACAATGCCTCACTTTTGGCCATAAGTTGAGCGTTCACCCCTGTGGTTTCTGCCTCCGGTAGAGACATATCAAAGTCTATAAAAATGGAAGTTTCTACTCCTGCTAAACGCTTAGCAATTTAGGAGTGGGATGACTGGTTTGTCCGTCGTCAGTATAATGAGACTGGTCGGGATGTCCTGCTGGGTGTCTTTGGCAGTATGTTTCACTGAGGTAGCACTATAAAGTCAGCATCAGTTCCGTGCTATCACAAGGAGACAATACATGAACATATCACAGCCTCCCAAAATACACACGCATTCACTACATGCATGCATTTTGCATGCAGGGGAGGCTGTCCTTAAATGACCTTAGCTGTTAATAGGACGTTAAACAAATCAGCCATCTGACTATAAAGACCTTTATATAACAAGAATTATGCGAAATTATGTCTCGCCTGTCACGCTTTGTGAGAAAACCCCCAATTTTACCAAAATTTCTGTATTTTTTCCCCAAAACTACCAAGTAAACTTCCTTGATGTATGTCAGCGCCCTATATGTGTCATAGACCTGTGTAAATAGTGATGCATTGCAATATCTCTAATTCTGAAATTTCACCTAAATATGACATTTTGATCCCCAATATATCACTTTTCCTGAGAAGCAAGAAGAAAACATGTAATTCTTATATATTACAGAATTTGTTTCACTTTAACTATAAAAAAAAAGTCCACTGGAGAAACATTAACATTTTTGACCCCTGCGACCTTGAAATTAGGTCAAGGTCATTCAGTTGAACAAACTTGGTAGGACTTCCTCCCAGGTACCTACTGATCCAATATCAGACCCCTGGGCCTTTCAGCTATTGAGAAGAAGTCGTTAGAAGATTTTAACATATTTGACCTGTGACCTTGAAAGTAAGTCAAGATCATTCATTTGAACAGACTTGGTAGTACTTTCTCCCAAGTATCTACTGGTCCAATATCAGACCCCTGGGCCTTTAGGTTATTGAGAAGAAGTCGTTTGAAGGAAAAGTTTACGCATGGCGGATGGAGCACGATGACTATAGGTCATCCTGACCCTTTGGGTCAGATGACCTAATAAAACCAAACCAAATGGCTCGACAGAATGATAAATTCTGTTGAGCCATAATGCTTTTACCTTACCCTATCACAAATTTGGCTGAGCCCTTAATACACTGAAACCTGTTCCTAAATTTGAAGACTTTTCGGAAAATATTTGGGAGAGTTATTTAACAGCAAATAACAATGTTTTTTATAAATCAAGGGACAATAACTCTGTAACTAAGTTTTATAATAATTGGATAATATTTGTGGGAGTTATTGCATGGAAACAGCAGAAAACATAATTTTTCGTTTATCAAGGGGCCATAACTCTGAAAAAGTGGCAATCGAAATTGGCTTAACCCTTAAGGCATTTAACCTTCTTATCAAGTTTGAAGAAAATCTGTAAACAACTGTTTCAGTTATGTCACAGTAACGGCAGAAAACGTTTTTTTTCTTATTCAAGGGGCCATTACTCTGTCAAATAAAATTCGGCAAAAATGGCAATCAAACCTGGCCTTGCCCTAAAGGCATTTAACCTTGTTATCAAATTTGAAGAAAATCTGTAGACAACTGTTACAGTTATTTCATGGAAACTGCAGAAAACGATGTTTTTAGTTAACGAATGGGCCATAACTTCGTCAAATCAGGTCCAGCAAAAGCGGCAATGGATCTTGGCCAAGCCCATAAGGCTTTAAACCTTGTTACCAAGTTTGAAGAAAATCCATTAACATTTGTTGCAGTTATTGCACAGAAATGAAGCGTGACAGACAGACGGATTGACGGATGAACCCAAATTAATATTAATAGTACAAAACTTTAAGGGATGAACTTTCTAACAACCACTGCTGTGAGAACTAACATCCACTGCCTGTACCAACAACTGAAGATAATAAACATCTGAAATTGGCAAAGGTAGAAAGTACAGTAGAAATGGCCTGATTCTAAAAATAAAGGGCAAGTCTCAGATAATCGTGGATAGTTGATTCTGGTTATAAATATATACCCTGATATTATATTAATTAACTACATTTTGAATATATTTTGTTTAAAAGACCTAATTTTTTTTCAATTTTCAAAAACTGTTTTCCCCAGATTTGGAACTTGTGAAAACCAAGATTACCACATCCAAAAAAATGCACACATCCCCCCTCCCCCCCAAAAAACATCATTTTTTTCTTAAAACCAGTCTGAAATAAAAAAAAATCACCTACACGGTAACAGAAATACTCGTGTTTTAACATAAGTCGTTCAACTGGATTTTTAGGGTAGTCAGGTGGCACAGTGGATAGCGCTCTTACCTTTCACCAAGGTGTTCGGGGTTTGATTCCCCCGATTGGATGTGAAAAGGTATGGGGTCACCTGCCCGACTGCGTATGTTTTATCCGGGTTTTCTATCCACAAAAAGATCCCCCGCGCGCTATCATCAGGGCCAACAACAGTGATTAATATAAGTTGTAAAAACTTGTTTCATAATTGTTGTAAAATAAATAAAGTTTATATATATATAGCTGGATTTTTCAAAGTATTTACACATGTGCTGAGTACATAAACAGACTACATGAAAAGAAGTTTGATACATGTAATAAATATCACCCATGGCCACCGTATGCTACTGTACATTGCTACCAAACTCCATAAATAGGGGAGATAACTCTATTTACATACTTTATTCAAATCCCTGAATGCAGTTTAACCAGTTTGTCTGTTTTTAAATTTACCGGGTTAAATTTTCGGGTATTAATCCTGGCAGACCAGCAAATGCATAGGGACACATTCCTATAACAAAGAATAATAAATAAAAAATACCCCAGGGTCCAACCCCCAGATTACTTATTATTGAACATGCCATATCCCTGTGCGCAAATGTTTATGGAGGCCTTACTTTGTCATGCTTTGTCAAGGCTCACCTGAAAGCAGCATCAGATCACTGGGTCCAACCTTTTATATCATAAATTAACAACTCTGGTCCAACCCAAAGGGACTTGACACGTTTCTATGACCTAAAATGACCCCCAGAGCAATATTGACAATACTAAGTGATGTGGGGGTCGGACCATGGGGAATTTTTTTTATTCTGGGTCATAGGAACATGTCAAGTCCCTGTGGTCCAACCATTTAGATTAGCAAATGTAGTTCAAATATCATTTACAACTCCATAAATAGGGGAAGTAACTCATGTATCTAAACGTTATTCCTATCCACTTGAGGTTAGGATTCTATGTACCAAGAACCATTCAAATTCACTACAGTACTTTGGAGCAGTGCTAATAATTTTCAAAACAGACATCACTTCAAAAATAAAGGAGAAAACATGTATTTATAAACTTTATTCAAATCTCAATAAAAATGATCTGTGAACCAACTGGTATTTAAATCAACAGCAATAAAAATGATCTGTGAACCAACTGGTATTTAAATCAACAGAGTAATGCCACTTTATTCAGATCCTAACAATGTAACTTCAGCGTTACGTGTACCAACTTTTATTCCAATTGGTGACCTAGGAGAAGAGAAAATAAAGATTTAACAAACAAAGGGACATTACTCCATTAAATGTGGAGGTTCTGTCTCTTGATGTAAGGGATGTGTGCACCAAATATCAAAGTGGTGCAGTACTTTGGAAGTAGTGCATCTATACAGACAGATCGACATAGTGCAACCTGATTCCAATCACTTGCTTCAAAAACACAAAATCTTTCAGATTTCTTATCTATAGCGAGCCATCAAGAATAATGCACAAAATACATGCATAATTTGGTGTTAATTTTATGATGAGAAAACTAAACTACTAATCAAAGATCCATTCATTTCATTTGAACTTGTTTCCTGGACTCGCACATATCTGTGTATGCATTCCTCTTTATTTCATTTTATTCAGGGCAGATCTGGTGGTCCTTCATCCGAATCAAATTCAGCCTCCTCATCTCTAATCCACTTCCCTGTAAGGTCTTTTTTCCAGCCAGCACTAAAACACCAAAGTTTATATTAAAGTATGGAATACAATCATACTTGCTACAGTTTATTTATACATAAGTAACATGTGTGAAGGATACAAATGCTGAATATGAAAGGTCAAGGTTTTAATGTTGGTAATCAGGTTCTCTCAAAGCGACGAATGAAAGGCACCTTACTTGTATAAAGAGAAATAAGGGAGAAGTTTTACAATGACTGCACATACATGTATGTAAATTCACTCTGAAAAAGCACTGCAATTTTACAAACATTCATATTTGCTTGCTTACCCTCTACACTGCAGATACAGTTCAGCTTTTCTTTTCCTTTCGTCAGACAGTGCTGATGTTTCTGGTTGAGAGAATAGCTTTTTCTTCGGTTGTTTTCCATTATTTGGAGGAGGAGGAGGAGGATTTTCTGCCAGAGAAAGAATGTCTGAATGTCTTAACTTTGAAGAGTTATCTCCCCTTGAACTTGTATGTCCCAAGATGGCACTCTGTCCTTCGAATGTTGAAGAGCTTTGTTCATTTGAATAAAATCTGCTTTCCACGAAATTTTGTCTGGGGCATGTGTTCTGTAAAGACTGGCAAGCTGAATCAATTGAAAGTTCAGAACCACAAAGATTTCTTTGAATTCTATGCCCGATATATGGCTTACACTCTTTAATAATTTTTCCATCTGTTGATTTTTCCCCAAATATCATTTTAAGTTGCTTAGAATGTTTAACTGGGCCATTGTCTGCTTGCTGTTGTAACAACAGATCCCTGAAAGACTGATTAGACATATCTCCAGACTTCTGACCTAGCTTGTAGTCGTGATCTTTTGGATAATATGCTCTTTTCCTTGAATCTATTTCTTTGCTTAAATTGTTACCGGTAATTTTTTGATAAGACAGTGAGCTTTTATTTCCAGGTAAAGCTAAGGAATTTGTTGTGACTGTTTCTTGTGGATCTGAGCTAGTGAAATCCAGTTTTTGCTTCATTTCATGAGGTCGAGGTTTCTTGGTCCTTGGATCATAGGCTACACCAAGTCCTAATCCCCTCCAGCTCGTTTGTTTCTGTGGAAAGCATAAGGAATTTACAGCATGTAATGCCTTGCTTTAAAATCATAGGCCTTAACAGTCATCTGAGTTATTTGTTATTTAGAGGTCACAAAAAACATAGTAAGGTTTTTGTTTGTGGATTAATAAACTGATATAGTAATACAGAAAATGTTAACACACTCACTCCACCTGGGGAATGGGTGACCTTTAGTAATGGCATTCACAGTATTGATAAAGCTCCTTAAGGATCCCTGTCCCACTGCATTGCCTTTTTTCCAGAATACCCCCCTCCCCTTATCTTCCATTTAGATATAACTGTAGCACATTTGGGCCAGGACACTTTTCATGTTTTTTTTTCACTTTTTAGTATTTTCCATAAAAGTCAAAAGGTGCAATTTTTTTTTTCGGAAATAATTTATTAAAGCTACAGACATATTTGGCAAAACTGTTTCCAGCACCTAGTCACACTTTTTGGCAGGGGTACGGGGGTCTTTCCTTCCAGCAAGCAATGCATGTATTTGGATAAGGAATTGCTGTGTATGATTTGGATTTCATCTTTACCCTTTTTACCCAAAAAGCAATCCAAACCATGCAGCTTTAGACAAGGTAGCCATGTATGAAATATGTTTGATTCATCCTCATGGATTCAACTTATTAAGGAGAAAAATTTAGTTTCGTAATTTTGAAAAGGGAATTCTGGATCAGGAAAACATCACCAAGAGGAAGCCCTTATTGTAACCTGAATTTAATTGACCCTAGCAGCTCAACTCGCGCAAATTATTTGTTTAATGAAATTATGGGTAAGTTGAGTTTGATTTATACAGGGAAACCCAGCTATTGTATAGAACCAGATTTTCAATTTATAACAAGAGGCCCAAGGGCCTTAACGGTCACCTGAGTCCTACAGTATTACAGTTTCAGTTAAACCTGCCTCTCCAA
>JAULCA010022007.1:0-18687 GCA_032360845.1 Crassadoma gigantea
TGACAACAAACCTTTAATGATAAAGTATACACCATAAAGGGTTTAAAGCGGTAAAATCCCAGACTAGCTTCCGGAATTTTCCATTGATATCCCACGTGGTACGTTCAATTTTATACCAGACCCCACCCACATTGAAAAACGAGCCGACGTGATTGAAATAGTATCCCCCATATATTATATGGTAACAGAATAGTTCTACTGTCCCAATCGGGTGTAGGCAGAGACGTATAAAGGACAAAATTGAGACTTTCATAGTCCGAGACCGTGAACTATATAGGCCTATTGTATGGTCTCTACCCAAAATTACGAAATAAATCGTCATATGTGCACATTTATAAAAGTATGGATTAGCAGGCACCCAGCTGCTGTACACGTTAGAACAGGAAGCGTCTATACTAAACGATGAGTAGCGACTGAGTGGCGCGTTTCATTGTTGCATGAATTACGCAAGGTAGTAATATCCCTGTTATGGCTGACTGTACTAGCTAACTTATGTGAGGTGACTGGTCTGTGTTAATATTTTAGTCAGACAAGTATACACGCGTATATTGAGTTCCCACAAGACAAGGCTCACAAGTCATGATTACCCTATGGATCGCCAAACTCTTTAATATGCTAGTTAGATACCTGCACAACACCCCGACCTAATCCGAGACCTGTATCTGTAAGGTTCTGGATAAAATCATAAATTGAATATCACATCCGGGGAATGTGTACCATTTAATATTTAACATTTCGTTGACGATTATATTTCTATAATAAACACAGCATAATTGATCTTGAAAGCAACGAATACCTTGTAAATAACCTGGTTACAGTAGTCATGTATTTGAATTGGCTGGGTTCCAAGATCACCAAGTAGTATAACGTAGTGCTCAGTGATGCACAGCGACACACCCCCGGTTATCGTAACGTAGCAGCCTCGTCTGTACACATTCCATTCATTCAATAATGGGGATCTAGAAACCTTGCCCGCCATATCGTACCACCGGTTGACGTCACTCATTAATATTCCAGGCCCATGTCTGTGTATTAGCATAGTACTATATAAAATGACTTTGTGGAAACCCGGGGTAATAACATAAACACAACCGGTCGTGTTTTGTAAACAAAAAGGATTAGCATATAATCGAAATCCACAACACTAGTTTAACCGAAATGTCTGATCTTTTGAATTCCTTAATAGAAAACACATGTTGTGACCTACTTATTACGCTAGTCAGTCGTGTCCTGACGAGGACAAACTAACGGAATTATGACCTCTGTTCCAACAGTAAAATTCCATAATGCTGCAGTCAATTTCAACTACTTACATACAGTTGTATGTTGAACAACTTTCCTATTTGAACAAGCCATAATCTGCTGCATTTAGATAATTTTTGAAGGAGATATATCCAATTGATTTTAAATTTAATTAATTTTGAAATTCAAGAACGAACACGAAAATAATGTATTAGACAGCGTGTATTTTACCAGACTTAGGTTATTGTTCTTTTGTCAAGATAATTTCGACTCCACAAGAACTAAAAAATCACGGAGTAGACAATACCTAAAATCAGAGACTATTGTGTAGTATAGTTGATTCACATCTGTGTTTCAAAATAGAGCTATAAGTGGACTAAGCTTCTAAAAGGAAATATTAAAACAAAACATTTTTTTTTATTTCTTAGATTTTATTTTCTGTCGATTGAATTACATCATGTATTTCAAGCAACATCAACATTCAATCTGCATTTATGCACATCTTTTTTACCTATAAATACATCCATGTCCTTTCTCTATCACAATGGATGAAATATTATCATGTTGACAACCAGACACTTTCTCTCATCTCTCAATTGATAGTATCAAACCTTCCATCATTTGTCAGCATCATTTAACCATCTAGCCTAGTACACAGAATGAAAAGCTACTAAAGTTGTGAAGAGTTATATGTATTTTGTTCACCTTTGGTTGATAAAGCATGGGAATGGCTATGAACTGTACGATGCGTGATACAAATGGAATGTATATAGTATATAAACATAACTAACATTGAAAAAGTGTTAATTATGTCTTTATGCACGAGATTCAATGTTGAAGTAAGAAGATTGTTTTGAAAGGCATGTTTAGACAGAGGCGTTGGAATACCTCTGTATCTGCTGGGAGAATGGATATGTACACTGAGTTGATGTGGCAGAGGAGGTGTGGTAGAGCATCATTTTGAAGCCGACAGGCAGTTTCTTTGCCGATATGTGTAGAGAACAGAAACAATGTCACCTTTCAATACCCAGTCGATTGTACTACATTCATTTCTCTTAAATCTATATTGATGTTAGAGAAGCAAAGACTAATTAACTTGTAGTATCTGACAGTGACATGGTGAAGGGGTGGGGGGATAAAAACTGGTTCACAACTGATAAAAGAATGGAAGGAATAATACCATCACACATGCAATCAAACTGTCTCTCCCTCTGTGGTATATTTCCTACAACCCAAACACACTTGCACATCTGATGAAAACATGAAACAACAATCATTCGGTCCATGATTACAGTACAGGATTACTATTTCCCCTTCAACAATCGCTCCATCATTTAATATAGTTCTCCATTCCTTCACTTTGGAACAACTTTTAACAACATTCAGACTATGTACAAGCAAATTTACATAGCAACTTTGATACTATCTGAAGCTAATATTTACATCTAACCTACTGCTTTATAATACAAAGCTCCTTACGTACACAATACGCACACAATTGTTTATATACAAAGCTCCTTACGTACACAATATGCACACAATTGTTTATATACATGTTTACACCTACATTTTTAAAGTTATCCACTCAACATAAAATCTTAACACTTTTTGAGCCCAGCTTACATCACGAAGCTGGTAATAGTTATGTTCAATACTGATAAATTTCATGTTGATGTTTCTATTTCATACATAAAAAGCTGCATGAGCATAAACTATACTCAACATGCTTGTTCCAGAACAGACTTAAGCATCGACTTTTCTTTCTACTTGTATGTTTGGCACAAAGTAAAATTATACATGATGAAGCAACATACTGTGATACAGCTGTAAAACCCATTTAAAATGAACAATCATCAAATTTGCATTATGTGCAAAACTCATTTTTGAAACCCATGACATTTTCCATGTTGACAACAAACACTGATGTGGAATCCTTGGGTTCATTATAAACAGGTTTTACTATCTACCTGGCAACTACCTTCCGGTATTGGTGATATGTACCACTAGATCTCCCAGGTCCACATTCTTGGTAGTAGCCATTCAGACCAGATAACCATAGCACCAAAAAAGTGCAACCATTCATACAATATTAAATATCTGTTATTGAAACTGCACAACCCAAATATCTCGCAAGATGAGCATTGCAATTTCAATCAGAGTTCTACAATCAATCACAGACTTGCATTGTCTCTTATAGGGACTTAAACATTTAATCCAAAGCATTGTAACACATCAATGCATGTATTCTCTTTCAACCCTAATATTTTGTCAGATTTACACCAATATATACATTCACATTTATTCGCATATAACAAGCAAAGCACTCGGCATAATAGGCTTAATCAGTCATGAAAATACAAAGACCTTTTGCTGAGAATGATAAAGATGTTACACAATTCAACCCTGTGACAAAGCAGAAATATAGTTTCACAGTTCATCCCGTGCAAATAGAGATTATCATGCTGCAACTAAAAATGAAAATAATAGTATATGTTTATCCCATTAACAGTCAGAGAAGTTTTTGTATCATCAGAACTGAAGAAAAACATTATTAAGCAGAGATATTTAAATAAATATGACAAGAAATTAACTTTTCATAATTGCACAAAATAAAGTCAAACACATTCTCTATAACCAGAATAAATAACAATGTGTAGCACAAATATAAATCTCCACATACACTACAGTACGAACATTCAACAAAAATAGTCACTAGTACACGTGGGAAAATATAGGAGAGAGATAAAGAGAATCCCTCTAAACAAGGAATGCACCTATTCATGAAATGCTAAAGCACTCAGGATTTGTTTCAAGCACATACATTATCATGGTGGGTAAAGATACATTGGCTAGAAAAATGGTGGGGACTGAAATGTAACATTTGCATTAAATTTGATAGACTTCCCTAAAATTCCAGCTAAATTCTGAATATAATATTGAGTTATATCATTTGAATGCCTGTTTAATATGAGAAATGATTGATAGAATGAAGTTAAAAATGTTTAAAATTGCATTATTCATAAAAACATTCTGTCAAAAGACGTGTATGAAATAGAGAAGGACCAATATTTTTAAATGCACTACATATCAGATCTATTATTTTGTAACCTAGCAAGCAAGAATATTTGTGTGTGTCTAAAAGATTCAGATCAACTTATCAAAAGAAACAATTCAGTTTTATAACAAAATATCTCAACAAAAAGCTATGTTGTAGGGCTTATGAGAAATTCTAGAAAAAAAAAATCCTCTAAAGAATATTTCAGATTCTTTGGCATTCAACTCCAATGCTAAATAGTTAAACCACAAGGTCATGCAAGTCACACACCTTGTTGTGGTTCAGATCATATTCTCTCTCTTTTATATTTTAATTATTTGTCCGTGTTCAACGGTCAGGTGAACATCACTCAGGTGTTTAGATGTTAGCCACAATTACACCTCATCAACAGTCTGTCCATAAAGGTATCTACCTTGTCCTATAAAGGTATCTACCTGGCCCCATATAGGTATCTACCTTGCTGTCAAAGGTCGTAGATTATCCGACAGCCATCAGTTCAAGCACTATAATTTCGTGCCAAACCCGATTCCAACAGGAAGTTGAACTCCCTGCAACCGCTGAAGTGGTGTTGTCTCCCAGTTTTAATGTTCTGTTTGTTCATTCAAGTAGCATTTTTGTTCAGAATACCAGCTCATGGAACCGTCATGCATTTACTTGCACATGAAAATAATAGCTGCCTTGAAGAAAGTGAATGGATGACAAGTCACTTTTCACATTTTTGATGGATTTGGTAGAATTCATCCAACAATTACTGCTTTTGGAGTTGTCACGGAGCAACAATCCAACGTGTAATTGCTTAACCAATTTGATCACAATGTGTTAAATTTGTTTCCCTATTATTGTGCTTTCATTATACCTCTGGATGCTTAGTTAGGGGTTGTAAAGCCTGAAAAGAGAGAAAAAGCAAATATTACTCTACAGGATAAGGAAATAAGTATTCATTAAATTAGTTTTTTGCCCAAATATAAAATGAAAGTATATAATAAATACAAATATGAAATGTGTACCTACCGGATTATTACTATTGTCCCTCCTACTTTGATTATCTCGGTTGCCATATGGAATGATGAACTGGTGGTCCTCTGTTGTTTTCCTGTAGACAGGATTGTCAAAATTCATGCTCTTAATATTCCTGTTTGTGTACCGCCTGTAGAAGACAAATCCTACAACTGCTAGGACAATGAAGATGACGACTACTACAGCTATTACTATGCCAGCAATGAGCCCAACTTTCTCTCCAGAATCTTGCATAGAAGGAGTGCCTGTGTCAGTCTTGTTGGTTTCAGAAGTAGGAACAATAACGGTGTAGGCTCCCTGGGTGGTTATTTCTGGAACCTGAGTAGTCACAACAGGTTCCGCAGTAGTTGGCTTGGGTTTCGCAGTAGTTGGTTTTACGGAAACTGGTTTTGGTCTAGCAGTAGTAACTGTTCAAAATAAACAATACAAAAATATCAATACATGATCATACCAATCTTAAAATCATCATGCATTTCTTTTGTATTGTCGAAATATGACATTTTTTCTTAAATGTGTCAGATTACATGCTGTGAGAACATTGCAAATAATTAATATCGAGCGTCAGCATGCATATATAGTCAGTTTGCAAACTACAGCACAAACTTAATATTGTCAGCACATTTTATCAAACTAAGCTTGTGAGTATTACCAGTAATGCTTACACAAATTCTTATTTCAAATTGGAAAATATGAATATGACTAAACTGGCATAGACAAGTATTGAGTAATTTATTAGTTATTTACGATACAGATACAGAACAGTTAAACTATTGGTACTACATGTATTTTTCACGTTACTTCAGTGTGATTCAGTGATCATGCATTAGTTTGTAGTTACGTATGACCAATATCAATGAAGATGTTCTAATATCACTTTTCAATGGACCACAGGCTATGCAACTCCCCAGATGATGTAAATACATGAAGGTATGGTCATCATTATAAATGTCTGGCATGCGATAAAAAAGGGAGTCAACATTTCATGCGAGACTATGAAACTCCCAAAGATATTGTTTTAGCTTGCCATGAATAGGCTCACTAGAATAAACACTTTTTAGACTTGTTTCATTATATCTTACCTAAAATAGAAAATCATTATCTAGATACTATAATGAACTTAACATGAAAATGTTTTTGAAAAACAAGCAATTGCAGCAGTGGTAAGGTCGCCTGAAAAATTCTGATTTTCAACTTTGACAGTGACAAGTTAAACCAACTTTCTATGCAGTTTGTACAAAATCCAACATATTAGGCATCCAAGTTCCCATCAGAATCATTCTAACCCTTTCACCACTGTAGACCACATTGGACTCATCCAGATCAATGCATGGTAGAGGCTACTTAAGTTACATAGGGGTCAAAGGGTTAAAACCGTCCAATCACCACACTACTTCCTTACAGAGTCAACATTTGAATTTTGCTGAAATAGTCCTTACCATGATTTGACACAGGAACTTTATTAGGCGATTCAGTAGTTCTAGTAGCGGTAGTATTCTTAGTACTAGTAGGTATAGGTGATGGAGTTGGGGTTGATATGTCTGTGAAACGAAAGGGCATGCCATTACCGGGTTAGTATAAAACACTTCAGCAAACTTTATCGCACAGCCTTCCCTTACCTTATTATTTTCATTTATGCCTTCACAAATTTGAAATACTAATGCACAGCTTGTAGGGCCAAAACGATTTTAGTCATGTCTTAGAATAAGCTTTTTATTAAATCCAGAAAGTTTTGCCTCAATTGAAGGCCTGACCAACATTCCTTTTGAAGGCTTAAATTAAAATGATAAGGCAAGTGCTTTTGTTGCTGAAAAAGTTGTGAAAATAGTACAGAAGAATTTGTTTTTTCTTGTTAAAGGGACTTTCATGCACAGTTCTGAAAAATCCAACATTTTCTTCCATTTCTAAGTCATCAAGCATGACCCCTTCATCATGCAAGTACAATAACAGGTGGTCTTTCTTTAAATATAGCCACTTATCCTGGATACGAATATGTCAAGATAATTTTGAACTTCATTTTGCATTTCTATTACTTTTTAAATGAAAAATATGATTCTTCAAATTTTTTAGTGTCCCTTTAAATGTCTTTAAGGTCAAGTATTAACTAACAAATTCCAATGTATTATCTTTCAAAAGACTAGAAAGAGAACAAAACCTTAGCAGTCAGGAGTACAAGCTTTGCTGAGTACACAAAAACTAGCACTACAAAGGTATTGATAGGTGTGTTGAGGTTCCCAACATTAGCCAAGATTCAAAATTTAACAGGCACAAATAATTGTTCTTTGTACCATTTCACATAAGGATTAAATGACTTTATTAAAGCAATTCCAGATATGAAAATAGTACGTAGGGGAGGAAGGCCATTAGAATTGATTGTAGCTAAAGGCCACCATAAAAAGGATCAAACACATGTGAAGACTTGAACAACTGGTTTACCAAATGACTTTTTCAACTTTTTAATGTCACACAAGTATTTGAATCTTGGCTTTTGAATCAGAAAGTTAAGAAACATGATCTCATGAACTTCCTGTGTTATTGATGTTTCATTATAACCAATGATTTCACTAGTATGGAGATTGTTGATATTAAAAAATCCCTCATTTCCATTCCCCTCCCAAGTTCATATGATCTTGAAAAATGCACACCACTTCAACATTACAGAATCAATGACGCACTAATTTTGCAACTGTCATATATATGGTTAAATACTTATGATTCAATGTCCAAGAAATAGAATTCAATCTGAAACCAGTTTTTAAATATTGTTATACAATAATAAAAGGTTGATTAAAATTTCAAAAATGAAGTTGCAAAATTAATTTCATTGATCAAAGTTAGTTCAAAGTTCCAGAATAAATATCAACAAGCATCTAAATCTAGACAACTTTTTTGTACTTACCAACAATATCTTGCACACATGTCTTTTGGTCAGAATCAAGTTTATAGTGATTGCGACAACCACAACTGAATCCGTTTATCTTATCAGAATCGTTGGGCACATCGTCTCCCTGAGGAGATGGGAGGCAGAAATCACTGCACTGTCCGTTGTTGTTGCCACAATGATTGGTGCCTGAAGAAAAGAAAATATGTGTTAAATGACTACTTTATAATCATGGATTAAAAAGTTCTTAAATGTTTCTTGGGGATACATCTTATTTTACTGTACCAGACATGGATAGAATAAAAGGTATTTTATGTCAGGAGGTTGAGTATTTTGTTCACACGAACAATGTCATTCAAAAATAAAAAATTTCGACAAAGCGTACCATTTTTCTGTACATTTTCATGGTAGAAATGAATATCCATGGGGGAGTGAAGGCCAATGGCAACTTGATGGTATCCGTCGCCCCTAAACTTGTTCACTGTACGAATGGACTCCGCCTTCCAGTCAGTCCAGTACAGGTCATCCTCGAACACAGTGATTGCAAAAGGATGGATGATGCTTTGGGCATCATGAAGAACTGTATAGCGAGATCCTCCACTGGTATCAACAGACCTGATCAACTTTAACTTGGCATCTATCCAAAACAGGCGATGATCAACGTAATCTGAAAATACCACAATATATGCAAAATTATACAGTGTAAAAAATGTTCCAATTTATTCAAAGAACCATACACTACATTAACCGGAGTCACCTCAATAAAGCTATAATTGTTGTTTTCTCATATAATGTGAAATTCAAAAGAAACTATTACATGTACATTGCTTGTAAATCCCAAAAATCTTTGACAAAGTCAAAAAAGATAATTTGCACCTCACTGCTTACCAATTGTAAGACCATTTGGCCACTCAATGCCATCTTGAACAATAATACTCTGGTGCTTTCCGTTGAGTCCACAACGAGAAATCATAGGCTTCTTTCCCCAGTCAGTCCAGTACATCCATCTACAAGTAGAACAAACAAAAAGTTTTGTTAATTCTCTCTTGTTCATACAAATCTGAAATGAACTCAATTGATACATAATTTTCATTTTCTCTACAGAGGATTTAGCGCAAAGCTTCCAATAAAAAGTTATGATATTTAATAATCTTTTTTGCTCTGCCTACATGCTTACAATATCAATAAGCCAAAAAGCATGATACATACCCTTCCAATGGATCAACAACAATGGCACGTGGTTCATCCAAACCTTCTGTGACAAGGTTTCTGCGCATTTGGCCATCATAGCTCATTACTTCAATTTTGTCAAACTTGGCATCGGTCCAATACACATGGTTGTATATCCAGTCCACAGCAATGCCATCTGGGGTTTTCACATTATCAGCTACGATGGCCTGCTCATCAACTGCAGAACCATTGGCCATTTTCCTGGCACTGTAAAATTCAAAAATTTCACATTTCAGATAACTTACTGCGAGTATAAACTACACAACATTTTTATTATGTCATATTATGATCTCAACTTTTGATACAGATATAATTAAAGTACATTTTGAATAAAGAAATATAGTAAAATGATTGGATCATAAATTAACATCCTATATCCCAATATTGGGAGACATTGAAGAAAATATTTTAGGTTTTAAAAGTTACCAAAGGCAAGGTTACAAAAAGTGTACCGGAAGATCTGTTCTTTGGTGATGTCAGTCCAAAAGAGGTAGCCATCATTATAGTCAAAGTCTACTGCCACAGCACTGGTCAGGTCCTCAAGGACAGTCTGCTCCCACCATGTGTCTACTTGCAATGTACGGATGTCAAAGCGGTTGGCCACCAACAGATGAGGGCGTATACCTGTCAAAGTAAATTAAATTTAAAAACTCAACATCATTATTTAATACATTTTCAGGAAAACCAAGCACAAAACATAAAAGGATTACTTTTCACTATCCAGGTGAGCATTGCTTAGATGAAAAGAATATATTTTCTGTTATGTGGAATATGTATCTTGTATAGTTTTGGTGCTTACCATTTACACGACAGAATCCATGCGGGTCTAGAGTGTATCCTTCAATACAGCTACACTTGTATCCTCCTTTGTTGTTTTGGCAGCCCTGGGAGCATACCTTCTGTTTCCCATCCTCAGGTTCACACTCATTAACATCTGTAAAATTACACATATCACTCTATTACACAACTGGTACATTAGTACATTTCCCAAAGTTTATTCTAGTTTCTATCTTCACTCATATATAAAAAGAACCACTTTTTTTGTCAAGTTGTTTCCTTCTCTATCTTTTTACGGAAATTCCTTCTATATTCATAAAGTCAATTCTTAATAATATTTCATTTTTGTAATACCAAGCATGATGCAAAATTTTACAATTCAGTAATGTTGCTTTTCAAATTACCTTCACACATGTTGCTTCCAACTAATCTGTATCCTTTAAAACATTCACAACGGAACTCGCTACGGAACATCTTGACACACTTTTGAGCACATCCACCATTATGCTCCAGACATGGATCAACTGAAATAAGACATGGAACAAATGAAATAAAGAATTTTAAGTTGATAGATACAAGTCAATCTAACTAGGCTTATCTTCTGTAAATGATGAATCCAAAGTTCTGCCATAGAATTCAGTATTTATTTTAGAAAAGTATTACAAAATGTTTTTTTGACTACTGAAATTTATTCTGAATTTTCTCTTTGGGTAAAGACATTAACTTATGCTTTCTGCATCTCGTTTTATTAAGTTGCATTGTCAGTGTAACAAAAGTTTTTAGAAAAAATGTATGACATTATTTTGCAACAGCTTTATTAAATACATTCATGTTTTATAAGCAAAACAACCTAATCATAAAATAAAGCACTATCCTACTTCAGAGCCTTGTATGTCTGTTCCTAACTTAAGAACATCAAAAGAAACACAGATGCAAATGAAAATAAAAACATTCGGGCATTCCATTATTATACAGGGTTAAAAAAACGTGTGCAAGTAAAATGGACTTTTATAATTGTACATAAAAAAGTAAAAGTCACAAAGGATGGGTGTTAGGGAGGAATTTGACATTGTAAAACTTCGCTTGATTTTCTTCTGCATATAAAATAAAGTTTAAACAAACAAATAGTAACTAAATATTGATAAACAAAAAATTTGCAACAATAAAATTACCCCACACAAAATACATCCAAATGAATTGAATACATTTATTTTTTGTTTTTTAAAGCTTATCCACAACATCTACTACTCTAGAAACAGTACAACAGTAGAACACTTGTCTATTTATCAAACCTACCAGAAGACTCAGTTGTATCTTCATGCAGAAGCATTAAAAAACAACAGTAAATAATGAACTTTCAATCTCATATGTTCAGTAAAGCTTATGATATCTGGATTTTATAGACTCACAGGAACAGACTTTTTTGTTCATCAGTAATATATATGCAAATTTTCAACTGTTGTGAGAAATTCAGTCAGTCAATTCAAAATTGTTATGTATAAATTTCGCGAGTGCCTTGCCATATCAACCCTGATTTTGTAAGGGACTTGTACTAAGCTACAGAGATATGTAAAAATTTACGAATATTGGACCAATTATTTCAACAATAAAGCAGGAAGGACCCATACATTAAGTTAGTTGAATCACTGTTTTTCACATTATTATCACATAATCCTAAAATTTGACAAGGTTATTACCATACTAGACATTTTGACATCTATATGTAACTCACCTACAGTTGTACATTTCCACTCATCTTCATCATTCAAACAGTCAATATGCCCATCACACTCTTTCTCTGCAGGGATACACTGAAATCCAGTTTCAGTTTGGCAACCAAACTGAGTTGCATTGTCACAGGCTAAAAAAATCAAGTAGATAATGTCATAACAAAAATGACAATGAGTTAAAAATGGAATTTTTTTATCTTCATTTTTTATAAAAACAATATTACAATCGGGATCAAAAAGAATCTTCTTGTACTTGAGCAGCTTAAATCCATCCAATATCTGATGCTGAATTTAACATGCAATTAAATCACAGAATTAAAACTTTGCCAATACATTTGTGATTACAAATGTCAGAAAATAAAATTACTTACTCTTTTTACAGTTTGCTTCATCAGATGCATCAGCACATTCATTTTCTCCATCACATCGCAAAATACTGTTGATACACTGATTGTTGTCACATTTGAACTCGTTACTGGCACAAGTGCGGGAACCTTGAAGAAGAAAAAGGACCTTTTCAAATGTGGATTTTTTTTTTTTTATTTCAGAAGATGAGATTCTTTTGCCATTCTAATTTCATTCATATTAAATCATTAAATAATACAGGGAATCAAATAGGCAATGCCTGCCATGATGGAATACTTTGCTGTATATATATATGTAATACGGTATATCTAATATCTGCCTTAAGATTGTACACCACATGATTTGCTGATAAATTGGCAACTTGGCACCATTTCAAATTCAAAACCATTCACACTGGTATTTATGTATTGATTAGTGACTGTGTATGTAAGTCGTTCAGTAGGTCAAACATGTCGCAACTATTGTACTAAATTAAAAACTTGATATAACTTCTGAACACATTTCTACTTATTATTCATTTAGAATACATGAGACAGAAAAAATTTGCTAAACTTACAGTTGACTTCGTCAGATTCATCAAAACAATCATTGTCACCATCACAGCGCCAGGACAGGTGAATACACTGGTCAGAGGTAGCACAATTCCACTCCTCACTTTCGCATTTAGGTACAAGGCTTTCACAGCGAAACTCATCGCTGTGATCGTCACAGTCATGATCTCCATCACAATGCCAGTTTGCAGGTAGACATTGTGAATTGTTGCATTTAAAATGGTCGCCAGAGCATTCTTCAACTGGAGCTGAAATTCCACATTACACAACATCATTATAAAGGTCAACTTAAGAAACTTCTGAAATAGACTCAATTTACTTGTTTTGTCATTGAATCTTTAACGCAACAATTTAGAAGAAAACTGTCATTTCATAGGGGAAAAAACTTACAACAACCAATTTCATCACTTCCATCTCGACAGTCAGTGTCCCCATCACAACGCCAATTTCCAGCAACGCATTGGTGATCTGTACATTGGAACTCCGAACTGGAACAGGTCTTGGCGGCTGAGAAATGGAAAAGTAAATTATGAACTACACATAAAATTACATATTACAGGAATTTGATCAACGATTACTTATTTTAAGTTACTCCAGAAAAGCATGATATATTTCTTGAATTAGCATGATATATTTAATAAAGAAATATTTAAGAATTTAGATATATGCATTTCTCTTTTAAAAAAATAAAGGGTGTTGTTAACTACTTGTTAATTAAATGATGTCGTAAAATTCAAATACAAATATCAAAATCTGCAAACACTTACAACAGGTATGTTCATCTTGGCCATCAGAACAGTCACTCATTTCATCGCACACCCACAAGCTAGGAATGCATTTCCCATCACCACAACTAAACTCATCTTCTTTGCATGGGTTTGCTGAGGGGGGGAAAAATCATAGTATGTAGACATTTGTTATTTATAAATTCTGAATGTTCAAATATTTTTTTGACCTTTCAAAAAAATTAAAACTATAGATAACATTTTAAATAGTTTCACAAATTTTATACTAGGCTATTGAGTGTATATCTCAAAACATGTTAATTCAAGAAAGCTATTTACCACACGTTTTATTAGTTTCATCTAGTCCGTTTGGGCAATCTGCATCCTGGTCACATTTCCAGCTGATAGGTATACACAATGTGTTGTTTCCACAGTTGAATTCTTCAGATTTGCAGGCTTTATACTCTGGAAGTTGAATGGGTAACATGATAACATAAGTTCTGTACTCTAAAAATTTCATTTCAATTCCCAGAATTATATCTGTAGAGCATTTATTTGTGAATGGCATTCTTATGATTGTGTACTGTATTGATAATTATTTAGATATTAAATGGAATCCTTTCGACAAAATAGACAAACAAATGCACATTATAAATTGATTCTGAAGATACAGACTTTTTTATTACTGTCAACTTCAATATTTGATTTGGGAAGATTGCCCTCCACCCTAATTTTTAATCTGGGTAACAGGCATTGAAAATTGCTGTAGGGGTCTACGCTGTACTTCACAAGTCCTTTTGAAAAAAAAATTATCACAATGCTCAATTACAGTTTTCGCTACATTTTGTGCAGTAAAGTAAGTTAATAAAGCTCGAATTTGTCTGCTTTATGAATTTATCTTAATATACAATTTCTAATAATAAATTATATATGAAATGATTTGATGAAATGTGACTGAAAAACGAACTGAGAGGAAACAAGTGATAAATGCCACATTAACATATAGAGTTTAAATTTTCCATTTGGTTAACTACTGAAATTAAATGTGATATAACTCGAGAACAACTTAATTCAACATGATTTAATCAATATATATATATGCAATCCGTATACATGTATGAAACGTCAAATAAATATCTACGCCCATCAATTATAACTCGTACTACCACAGAATTATCTAAGTCCGTGTTACTACCTATAAAATCATAATTAATTTTGTAATCAAATGTCTATATTGTTAGTTATTAACCCACTATTCATTTTTTCCTAATTCGGAGTAATGAAAATTTATTATGCAGAATAAAAGGCAGATCTAGAACCCCCAGACAACCTCAAAAAAATTGCGTGGGTGTATTCCAAGACATCAATATTATGTTTCGTGTCACGATGTTTTGCACACAACCAAGTTCTTTCCCCAATATATTTGATGTGATTGACCGATTATAATGTTTTTTAATCGTTAAAAATGTAAAGAAGAAGTTTCAGTAAACATATATTGCAACCTTAGCATTTGTCAGGTATTCGAAGCATTTGACCTACTGTGTAACTTCCCGTCACCCATGACAGCACACTGGTGTGTCAGTTCAAGCGATTTTCATTGGCGGAAATTTCTCAACTGACCTCAGCTGATGCAGTTTCAACCAATCAGATAAACGTAAGTCATACACGCATACTTGTGTTGCCTCATGGGGACAATAACACACGTAGCTTATACATTTGTATTTTGATAAATTTAGGAGGGCGTGAATAAATAAAAAACACTTCCCCTATAATATAATTTATACGATGCATCGTAGTCTAGGTAAAATGACATTTTTTTTGTTAAGAAGGTGACAATGTCCAAATGAAGCAAAAGCCAACGCGCAGTGCGAATGCGGCAGAGGCTGACAAGTTCTAAATATTAGGTTTTCATGTTTCGCTGTATCGGGGATTCACGGTCGTCACATAAAAATATATGTTAACTCACCACAACCGAGTTCGTCGGCATGAGTTTCTTGACAGTCGTACGTTCCGTCACATTTCCAATCCATAGAAATACAAATGTTGTTGCCACAGTGAAATCGGTCTGCAGGACATGGGTTACCTGTGAAAACAAGAATATTAAACATTTCAGAAATCTGTATGAAACAAAATCATACGTGTATAAAATTATAAACGTAACAGAAACCAAATTTGAATGTTTCAAGAAACATGATCTGAAAACATGCCGCACCGGCCGGCATGTAACCGCATTCGCACACAACATGTTTCGTGTTTTTTATCAACTTACCGTCTTCCGAACCAAACGCTACTCTTGAAATAACCAGAAGAAATGTTAATAGTCCAACTCGCCAGCAAAAGTACTTCATTTTTCTAACCCTTTCAGAATTTAACGGATTTTTCTAGCGAACCGGTTTTGGAATATACAGCCTCCCTGTTCACACAGTAGGTCACTCCCTTGTCGTATATGTAGCAACGGTTGATGGAATGGCAACGATGTGGGGTGATCTAGAAACTAAACGGCGCTGTTGTATCAATTAAACAAGCCGTTTCAAAATATAAATGATCACGTATTTTCAGTCCATCAACATCCTCTGAAGTAAAACATTTCCCATACGAATAAATACTAAAATCACCGATCACAATTTACACTGAACCTTCCTTGTCGACCGTTGGCTATGCTCTATTGGTATAAAACATCGGAAGGTTACCAAACTCAGCACCCTCATGAATATTCATTATATTGGTCAGGCCATACATGACACGATATCATTGGCTGTTCTCGATTATACGTAGAGAGAGGTTCAAATGGGTTGTAAATTCTATTTTCAGACGCACTGATTTCGAAATGTAGAGTTTATGAATGGTCATTTATTTACTCATCATGTTCACATATAACTTACACATGCCAGATGTTTTTTTGAGTATGACATCGGCTTGGCCAGGTAGACTTATTGGATGCCGACAAGGCATACATGTATATGGGGAGGGTTCACGGAGTACAAATTACATTTGTTGGACGGGTTTTCAAATTGAAACTATTCTAAGCACCGAATATAGTTTAAAATTGGTTTGAATATACTGTAGTGATAAAAAAATTCTCAGGTATTCCAAAATTGGAGGGAAAAGCTGACTGTTTTATTTCTTCAAAAACTTTTTTTTTAAAACAAGTAGATCTAATGTTGTTTTTTTTTTGCAAGAATAATTTAAAATGTACTTTCAATATTTTATAGATGACAGGGAGATTTGTATCGGTTTTTTTTATAAAATAAATCACGGCGCCTGAAGAAAGATATTATACACATTTAGTGGTGTACGTATTAAACGCTTATTAAACCACGCGATAATTAAGATTCTATCTTATACCGTGGTTAACCTTTTATATGGACAATCACACACTGACCAATTATAAATATGACCGATCACACACTGACCAATTATAAATATTCACATTGAGTACGATGACGTCACGAGTTCTCTGCAAAAGTTGTGTGCTTCTGGTAATTTAGGACCCTAGCTTTAGATAAAATGATGTTGAACTCGTTAATAGCACACAAGCGCGTTTTATTTGGTAAAACAAATAAACGGCTGATAATTTTCCCCGATAATTATTTTAATATATATTTACACAGTGGCGGATCCAGAGGGGTTTTTGGGCTTCAGGAAACCCCCCACCCTGAGAATTTTCTTTAAAAATCGTGTTTTTTCACAGTTTTCCTCAAATTTTACCCACATTGACCCCCCCCCCCCAAGATAGGTCCCTGGATCCGCCACTGACATGTTATGATATAATGAGTGTATGTTAAGATATAAGTTCTGGACTCAAATTATGTACTGTACTGCAAAGCTAGAGACAAAAGATTCATGAACTACGCCAATGGGATACATATGGCTTATATTATTTTCGTTCTTTATTCGTGACAAAGCTTGCAAATAAAAGAAATCACTTTATTGTTGAGTTGTTATAATCTATATCCATGTGTTCCTTTTTAAATAATTGAACATGCGTAAACTATTCATTCGAGCCGATCAAAGATTAATCATATCATGTAAATCCATTGGTATAGAATACATTTAAATTGACTTTATATTGAATTATATCGTGTCGTGATTATGTCGTAGACACAATTAAATCAATTTTAAAACTCGATTCAAAGATTATTTAAAGTAAAAAAAACAACACGAAAATGGAAAGATAGTTACACAGAAAGGAATTGAAATATGTATAAATCTGGCAAAAAATAACTCATGTTTTTCCTCGCTAGATCAGCAAGCACTGAAATCTTGTCGTGATAGGGAAATTCATTGTAGTATATAGATCTTGGGTGAAAGAAAATATAAACGTGAATTATCTTTTCGAAATATAAACAGCATAAACTTTATGAAAAATATTTACAGGAATACTGTTTACTCCCTCATTTTTTTTTCAAAAAATAATAATACAAACACTACATTCCTGTGATAAAAGTTTAACAGTGATACCCATGATCATTCGGCCATGGGATGAAAGAAAATATAACATTCTTGTTATAATTGCGGCGTTATGAAAAAATATATAAATAGTTTACAATGATACATTTTCATTCTTATTATCTTGATTTAGTAAAGTTAAGAGCGTTACTACATTTAACATTTAAAAATAATTTGCATTCTGTATTAATGATGTATGTTTCGTTGACTGATATATATATCTGGTGTCTTTGTTTCATTGACTGCTATATATCTGGTGTCTGTTTCATTGGCTGCTATATATCTGGTGCCTGTTTCATTGACTGCTATATATCTGGTGTCTGTTTCATTGACTGCTATATATCTGGTGTCTTTGTTTCGTTGACTGCTATATATCTGGTGTCTTTGTTTCATTGACTGCTATATATGGTGTCTGTTTCATTGACTGCTATATATCTGGTGTCTTTGTTTCATTGACTGCTATATATCTGGTGTCTGTTTCATTGACTGCTATATATCTGGTGTCTGTTTCAATGACTGCTATATATCTGGTGTCTTTGTTTCATTGACTGCTATATATCTGGTGTCTGTTTCTTTGACTGCTATATATCTGGTGTCTGTTTCATTGACTGCTATATATCTGGTGTCTGTTTCATTGACTGCTATATATCTGGTGTCTTTGTTTCAT
>JAULCA010022118.1:0-18685 GCA_032360845.1 Crassadoma gigantea
TAGTGCTACCTCACTGAAACATACTGCCGAAGACACCCAGCAGGACATCCCACCTGGTCACATTATACTGACAACAGTCGAACCAGTCGCCCCACTCCTTAATTGCTGAGCGTTAAGCAAGAGTAGACACTACCATTTTTATAGACTTTGGTATATCTCGGTACTACCTGCAGGGCAGACCATTTTACAGAGCTACATCTTCATATCAGTGATGTCTATATATCATATAGCCAAAAATTGCATATAAACGTAGCATATATATGTAAACGTTGTTGTGTGATCTACATGCAAGCAAATCATGTTTGTATATCTATATGAAAATGTGTTTCTTTTAAACAAGAAACACTAAAGCAAACCAGCATTTCTTTAATATTTGATCAAAGTAGACAAATTTTATTAGTAGGATTAAATGACATTTTCTCTTTCACTTGTCAATGAAGGCATCTTTACGCCACCGATTTCCAACACCCTTGACACACAATTCCATTGTCAATGTAGACATCTTTTCGCCACCGAATTCCGACACCCTTGACCCACAGTCAATGAAGACATCTTTACGCAATCCTTGACATGAAATTCCATTGCCAATGTAGACATCTTAACGCAATCCTTGACACACAATTCCATTACCAATGTAGACATCTTTACGCCACCGATTTCCGACACCCTTGACCGACAGTCAATGTAGACATCTTTACGCAATCCTTGATACGAAATTCCATTGCCAATGTAGACATCTTTACGCAATCCTTGACACACAATTCCATTGCCAATGTAGACATCTTTACGCAATCCTTGACACACAATTCCATTGCCAATGTAGACATCTTTACGCCACCGATTTCCGACACCCTTGACCCACAGTCAATGTAGACATCTTTGCGCCATTCTTGACACACAATTTCATTGCCAATGTAGACATCTTTGCGCCCCCGATTTTTCGACTCCCTTGACAAAAATTTCCATTGACAATGTAAACATCTTTTCGCCATCATTGACACACAATTCCATTGACAATGTAAACATCTTTACGCCATTCTTGACACACAATTCCATTGCCAATGTAGACATCTTTACGCCCCCGATTTCTGACTCCCTTGACACAAATTTCATTGACAATGTTGACATCTTTACGCTTTCTTTGACACACAATTCCATTGCCAATGTAGGCATCGAATGCCATTTAACTTTAAAGTGGCATTGTAAACCCTTACTTTATAATTCTAGAAAAATAATGGAAATAGTTACTATTTGCAGTGGCATTGTGAAACAGTTAGTTAAAATGTATATATTCGTAATTGATAGTGGAATTTGTGAAACTGATACATTAAGTGCTTCTTTTTACAGTTTACAGTGGCATTGTGAAACCGTTACTTATATTGTCATTATTTATAACTCTAAGTGCCATTGTGGAACAGTTACTTGGAATGTAGGATTTAAAATTTTAAGTGGCATTGTGAAACAATAACGGAAAGTGTTTCAGTCTTTCATTATACATACACCATTTCCATTTTATGATATTTACTCGCTTGATAAAACGACCAACGTCAGCTTGGAGTTACGTCATATCCCTGAAGTGAGGTCATTGCATTCGTGACGTCAAAAGCATAAGGTTGTAGATATCAAACCGTTGACTATTCCGTTCATTGGAAATCTACTCATTTTTGAAATTTTGATTTCAATTTCATTATCAAAATTAATTTAGAATAAATTATTGACTTCAAAATTTATTCTGAGCTAAAGCCCTATATTGTTTTGAACACGTTTTTAGGGAAAAAAAAATAGAAAATATTTCGACATAGCCAATTGCCCAACGACTTTCCATCCTTTGTAATACACTTGCCTATCTTGTATTTAAGTGTCGTCATTTCCGTATTGCGAATGGGGCATTTCCCTATCTTAGTGACAATTATAATAATACTGTATAGCTAACTGGGAAATGTGTAACTTTATACGTACTTCAGAAACAAAGCTTCCGATTAAAATATATAACCTGACTCATCGACACGGAAATAAAACCAGACGCCTTAAGGACGGTCGTAAATGAAGCGCATAGATGCGAACTGATGTGTATTGTGTACCGACCTCACATGTGCATATCATGTGCTTTCAACACGTTACAAGCTCGATTACATTACGGTTTTCGATGTCGAGTAAATTGTTTTTACAAATACAGTACACTCAGTCTGTAAGTAAAGTGTCTTGTAAAAATATCAAGAGAGTACGGCATACAATACGATAACCTCTCGTTACATACATGTACACTGTACCTGACATTTAAGTAGCGGCCTGTTGATGTCCACAGTGTACAGGATGGAAAGTAATTTCGTTCCATAAAAGAACAATACATTGTCACTTTGTTATCGTTATCAGGGGTTTTCACTTATGGTGTAAATACCTACTGTTATTGTTACATTTCCTATTGTTCTTCTTCTGTCCTGAATTCGTTACCACTTAATCTTTTGATTGGTAGCAGATATGTTTAAGGACAAGGTCAAAAGTAAATATTTCTTTTAATTAAAACATTTTAAAACATTTCAAGGCATTTACATAGGGTATGATGTGGAAATATTCTTTCCGGGATTTTTTTTTTCTGTTTAAGGTCAACCTTCGCTTTTTGTAGGGGTCAATGTTAAACTGTGCTGTTTCAAGTTAATATCTTCGAGAAACATTTTCTCAAAATGTGTACGAAATCTAGTGGCTTCTTATTTGAGCTGTCGAATGCTCAAATAATCGGCTATCAAGTTTAAAAAAAAAATGACCTTGATCAACTTTCAACGTTGCAAGAGTTAAACATGTCAAAATATTTTAAGGACCACTCCTAAATAAGGAAAAAGGTTTAGGTCCATGATGTTTGGCAAGGAACATTATAAAACGAAGGGCTGTAATATGGTTTCAATGAAGGACATTCACATACATTGAATATAACTGAAACAATGACTGTCAAAATTCATCTTCAACTTTTTTTACAGTTTTGGAATTGTGTGAGAATTTTCAGTGCTTTGATTAATGGAAAACGGAAAAGAAACTTACTTTCAGTTCGATAGTTTATATTATCCTTTTCTTAATAGAAGGTGAAGACTATGAGGTTTAAAAGAAGGTTTATGATTAAAGACCAAATCAGTCCTAAAAGTGAAAACCCGCCAAATTGTTAGCCAACAATTTCTTGTTTTAGTTGATTTCAAAGATGTTTTGGATATATAAACTGAGATAACTGTCATTGAGTTAAGTCTATCCCTCTGTAAAAGTCCCAATTTTGATCAAGGAAGACAACTCTCCTCACGATCCAAGTGTTTGTAAAATGTAAAAATAACAGTTACTTATAAAGCCAATATGTATATATTGTGTTCAATTTTCCAATGGTTTTTTACAAAACTTTTTGTGCTGTTTGTTTTAGCTTATAGATAATTTATTTATCATTGTATCATTTCAATAAAAATATACCTTATGATAAATAAAATATTTGTAGACTAAACTAGTCATGTCTCTATCCATTTTTATGATGGCTATTGTTCCGAACAAATCCACACACTAAACAAATGGAGAACGGTGATTGGATCACACTTCTTAAGTACTTTTTTTCCCCAAAAGTAATCACCAGTCTATCGAAATATTTGGATTTTCATAAAATTACCTCTACCCAGTTGCATAACCACCTTGTAATTTTTTTAAGAATTCGAATGGGTATCTTCTTTTTAACAGGAATATCGACATTTCCTCAAGATTACTCAAAGGTTATTAAAGATTCATATAGAATCACTTATTTAACAAAAAAAAATCACTTTATCCAGCATGTCAAATTATCGATGACGAGTCAAATACTGTACTAAATTGATAAAAAGTTAGGTTATGACTAGAAATAGGTGTCTTGCTCTCTAATTATATCGTACAGTAATAGGTTTTATCGAGGAGAATATTTTGTGTGCAAAATCTGGTTCCGGTAAGTGACTGATTATGTACCTGCTGTATTTACCTCAACGCAGTGATATACTAATACAATTTTTTCTTCTGAGAAATGTTTCCATAAACCATCCCTTACGAACGGGAGCCACCATCCCTTACACAGGAAATGTAACATAAGGTTGGTCGGGACAGGGAAATCAAATATAAATCACAAGCATCAACTTATACCAGCCAATACCCTTTCACTGCTAATTCCATTCTTTCGTTGTAGGATCAACTCATGTGGAAAGTGTTTTATTTTAATACACAAAATGATTCATATCTGAGTGGGTGGATGTAAATAAAACCTTCCCCTTATAAAATATTCAGGGTGACACGAGTTAAACTGCAATATAAGAAGTGTCAGCCATTGTTTGCTATCACCGGACACACACATTTTCCGAAAGTCCTCTTTTATAAAAACAAACCTGGATAAGTAAGTATCACTCCTAGATCGACATATTTTTACCTGATATGTAAGGAATGCTATTGGCATTTTGATGTGGAAAATATATAATGATTCATTGTCAGTTTCATTTTCTTGTTTTTACAAGGCATTTTGTTTTCTTAAAAAAAACATAGACATGATATGATGTTTCGTAAGTAATCACCAAAGAGTGATCTGATATTGGCACTTGATCTGAAAAAAGAATTATTTGTTGGATGCGTACACTGAAAGAAGTGATGGTGCCTTAATCAAAAATTGCAAAGTTGTCAAGGCAATCAACCCCTTTGTTAAGACAGAAACTTTCAACATTTAGTTTTATCAAATATTTATGTGTATATTGCAATATATCCCATCGGCTGGCTTGGAGCCGACTGCAATTTAAAATGAATAAAAAATCATCTTTAGGATGTTGATCAAAGCGAATGGATAATAAAAATAATGATAATAATAATAGAAGGCATTTATATAGCGCCCTATATAGTTTGTAAAATTACCCTAAGTGCTTTACAACATATGGATAATAGTATGAGTCATAGTTGTTTTTAAAAAGCTTACAGTCACCATTATACATTAAGCAAGAAGATAAGTATCTCAATATGCACATTATTTAATAAATTAAGGGTAGTATGTGTCTGTACAAAGAGCCTAAAATGCAGATGTGTAAAGCGAATATAAATTGTTGGTAAACCTTCGAACACATTTTGTTAACTTTTATCACGGTAAAGTGTTCGCAACTGACTCACTTCTCTCCTACCGTAGGTAGATACTCTCTTACTGGTAATATTCACAGGACCACTGCAGATGAAATACTAACACACATTTAATAGAGTAATATTAGGACCCTTATAATCTCACATTTAATAGAGAAATATTAGGACCCTGATAATCTCACATTTAATAGAGTTATACTTGGAACCTTATTATCTCACATTTATAAAGTAATACTAGGAGCCTTATAATCTCAAATTTATAGAGAAATACAAGAACCCTTATAATATCACATATAATAGAGTAATACTAGGACCCTTATAATCTCACATTAATAGAGTAATACTAGAACCCTTATAATTTCACATTTAATAAAGTTATATTAGGACCCTTGGAATCTCACATTTATAGAGTAATAGTAGGACCCTTATATTCCTTATACACATTTGATAGAGTCATACTAGGACCCTAATAATCTCACATTTAATAGAATAATACTAGGACCCTTATAATCTCACATTTACATTGGAATAGATTAATACTTGGACACTTATAATCTCACATAAAATAGAGTAATACTAGGACCTTTATAATACACATTTATAGAGTAATACTAGAACTTTTATAATCTCACATTTATTAGAGTAATACTAGGACCCTTACAATCTCACATTAAATAGAGTAATTCTAGGACCCGTATAATCTCACATCTAATAGAGTAATACTTGAACGTTATAATTTCACATTTAATAGAGTAATACTAGGACCCTTATTATCAAATACACATTTAAATGAGTCATACTAGGATCAACAAGGATCAACAAGGATTAACCAACTAGTTGTCACATATCATCATTTTCAGCACATACAGTGAACAGTCCTTTTTAATAGCCGCCTTTCGTAGCAAAATATGAACAACTGCATAGTTAAGGAATTAATGTTATTTGTACAATATTCTGTTAAATGGAAGTTTGAACTTAGATAGGAAATTTGCTTTTATTTACATTTTAATTGACATTGTAATTAATATCAAACATTCTTATTCCATAAGCCACACCATTCTGATGGTAAATACCTTACTTTTTTCGATCACTGTAATTTTTTACAAAAATAAAAAAAACCTGTAAACTTACTACAATGTTCAAAAACTCATTGTTCTGCTTATCGTGAAATGTTTTACGTGAAAAAAATAAGTTACACAACAGCTTGTGAAGTACGTGCCTCTATTCCAGCTTGTGGTTTGTATTTCTTCCAAGATGACATATTTACTTTATCTTTAATAAAAGTAGGCGGATCAGGTGGTAGGTCTTTTTTCTGTACATAAAACAGTAGGTCTATTTTTTGTATATGATACAGTAGGTCTATTATCTGATATCGTACGGGGGAGACACACAAGGCTAAAACCTCAATTAATATTAGCTTGAACCTTTAGCAGCTTATTTATGCAAGTATATAGATCAATTAATAGTAAAAGCCACTTGTCGTTGAAGTCAATGCAAAATAGATTAAAACGCTTCTCTTCTACAAGTAACATGCACACATTTATTATTTTATTAAACAAAACAAAATCGTCAAGCTGCATGCATGCTTTCTAAAACGTTTGTTAACACGCCTAGCTCTTAAACTTTCTATATGTGCAACGCACTGAACTGAAACATCCAAACAATGCCAATGGCACTCGTGCTATTATAGGGGACACGAGGGTACCAGCATCAATGTGATATAAAGATGTAATACTCTTACCGAAGAAGATTGCGGAAACATCATAGGTGGTCCGTAGGCGGATTCGGCAGATTCCCATACAGGTGAATCATAATAAAAAATTAAACGATAATTTCCACAATATCGGCCCGGAATTTAATGATTCTTTGACAAATTATAAGTAACTAGTGATTTGTTCTAAATGGTCGAAATCGTCATATGGTCCATGAACGATTTCATAACCGAACAAAGCTCACACAATTATTGAATTGTACCAAAACCATTAGCCCAAAAAGATTTTTTGAATCAATATCAATTTCACGTAATAACGACTAAATTGTTACAAAATCAATAGCTTATAAAGTCATTAAATTGTACCAAAATCAATAGCTCGCAAAATATTGAATTGTAACAAATACATAGCTCATAAAAATAACGAAACTTTGTAAAAAAAAAATACAGTTTATAAAATTATAAAATTGAACCAAATCAATATCTGACAAAAATAAATTAATTTGTACCAAAATCAGTAGCCAACAAAATTATTTAAATCAATATGAGTTACACGTAATTATGACTAAATTGTACCAATGCCAAGAACTGATAAAGTCATTTAACTATACAAAATTTAACAGCTCAGAAACTTTTATCAAATATAAAAAAAAAATACCAATAAAGATAGCTCAAAAAATCACAAAATAATACCAAAACCAGGAGCTTGTAAAATCTTTAAATTGTACCAAAATTATGTAGAATCTTTTTTTATCCATCTATATCATAAATTGGACCAAAATCAGTAGTTCACAACGGTTTTTAATTGACCCAAAAGCAATAGGTATTGCAATGGCTAAATTCTACCAAAATGGATAGCTAACGAATTCACTAGTTGGTTGAAAAACACAACTTTATTAAATTATTGAATTGAATCAAAATCAATAACTCATAAAATTATCAAAATAAAAAGCAATTAATTACATGTATACCAAGAACCAAAATCACATACTCATAAGATTATTAAATATTCCAATATCAATATCTCGTTGAAATATCAAATTGCATCAGCTAAACAGTTCCTGAAATAATTAATTGTATTTAAATCAAATTGTACCGAAAAAAACTCCTAAAATCACTAAATTATACCAAAGTCAGTAGCTCACAAAACTCGATATCAATTAGACGTAGCAATGACAAAATTGTACCATGATCATCAGTTAATAGGGCGTTTAACAAAATAAAACCATAACCAAACCAATGTTCCAATACCAAAAGCTCGTGAAATGTATAAATTGTACAAAAATCCATTTTTCACAAAATAATTAAATTCCACTAAAATCAAACCCCCAAAAAATAATTAAATTATACCAAAAATAAAACGTCGTAAAAAGGAATATTTCGAACCAAATACGTTAGGTTTATCTGTTCTCGTATAGATCTTGTAACTGGCGATAATAAGAAAAGCGAAGTCATTCAAATATATGTTATTCATGTGATGTACGGTTAGTTTTTCTATTAATGGCCAGTTATGCGGGTTACCAACATAGTATAGTAAAATAGACGCCACCTTATCTACGCGTATAACAGTACCTCCGGCTTTTGTATCCTGGTTCATATTTAGCAATACTGGGTCCTATTACCCATTCTCTGAATTCTTGGTATGAGAAACATTGGTAACTAGATACGTTGCTTATAAGGGGGAAAGTACGATTAATTTACCTTACGTAGTAATAACCACTTTTGATTTTGGAAAACGTGACGCATTTTTTTGAATTTCCAATCTCAATATACCACTTAGATTTTGGATAAGGGATTTGATAAGATTTTCCTAAAATTGCTCACCTCCGTTTCCTTTGCAAATAGTATAAATTCAACATACAATCAACTTATCACCATTTCCATTAGCTTCTATCCTATCAATATGAAGCTTGCACGTGAGTACGGTATCAAAGCATAAGTATATTAGATTAGCATCTTGATATATTAATTAATAATTCGATGTTCAACTCATATTTGATAAATGATATATTGTTTCTTCCGTCGTTTTTGTCATAAAAATAGTTAAAAATATAAAAACAAACCTGCTTAACTAAAAGATTTTTTCCACTCGATGTATTCAAGGTTTCAGCACATAAGTATTCCTACAGTTGAGTGTGTGTAACTGCTAAATATTAGCTGAATGAACAACGGTTTATTGTTAACGAAATGAAATAATGCGATATGATATCTAACCAATTAAACCAAAGAGTATTTCTTTCATAACGTAAATAAGATGACCATAGGTTTATTTATAACTTAAAGTCAGAGAGTTCATGCGGGAGTTAGATAACACAAAATGCTTGATAACATAATCCCAGGTTTTGTTTACTTAGAGTTAGATTAAACTGAATATTTATTATGTAACATAAAATAAATAGTTTAATAACATTATATTTCATGTTAATCAATGAACCCAACAGTTGCATCACGCATGTTAAAAGAATCAAAAGATTATTGTTTAATGTAAATAGATTATTATACACTATTACGTTAAAATAATCATTAGTTTATAGAGTCAGTTTATTAGTCCAAGTTTCTTTTTCAACATACATGTAAATCAAACAGGTAGGTAGGTTTAAGGTAGATAACACTATACCTATTATATAATGCCAATCTACATATAAAAACCCGAATGTTGTATAAAATGAAAATTAAAATTCCTTTATTTAATTTAAGACGTAAGTTACGTTACCAAATAATTTTAATAATGCAAGTTGTTTTTCCTACACCGGAAATGAAGTTTAGTTTCTTTATGTCACCCTAGTACTCTAACGTAAGATTCTTGTATTACTTGTATTAAATAGGCCAAAGTCTGCTTCTGACTTTTTAAATAAGTTAATATTGACATTTCATCCTCTATTCCATTATTGTTTTATTTTACCTTTAAAATCACAAATATTTGATAACGACGTATTATAACATTCTCAAAAAAAAACCAAAAAAACCCCCAAAAAACACACAAAAAAAGTGAAATAAATGTATACTTATTTATCGCCATCCAAACATCTACCCGCCATCTGATATTGACGATGTCACGTCTATTCCTATATTTTTCTCCTGAAGCGATACATTAGATCATCATATATAACAAGTATATATGCTTTATGCAATATTCCACAATCAATTATAATAATTGGCCATACATTTCAAGATAATTCAAAAACTAATATATAGTATCAGAAAATAAAGATGAAACTAAATAATCTTATATTTTTTATTTCAGAAAAGAGTCTTTATTTCGCTGTGTTGAGCATTGTACTGACTGGATACAGTACAGTGGTCAGTGGATGTAACGTCAATTACACACTACCAGAGTTAGGGCGCGTCAGTAGACCGCGACCTCCTACGATCACAGCTGAGTATCTATCGTCAGTGGGGCGTGTTCTGTACCCTCGGATCACACACATGGTGCGGAGATACGTAAGTCGTGAATCCCATACCCGTGTAATACAGTATCAACCGATCCCCTCGATTACGATAACGAACGGATGAAATCCTAGCCTCGGTTTGTTTTCTTTAGCATAAATTTCCACATAGGAAAAGTAGTGTTTAAGCAGCTGGAAACAATTGTTTAACTTTATCTCACCAACAAATGTAAACTTCAGCTGTATAAAATATCTTATCGTAAGCTAGAAATTTAAGCTTTTGAGTGAAAAAAATGGAATTCTGATTTTCCAAGATTTGAACGCGTAAAACATAAAAGCTATCTTAATAGTTATTTTAACCCAAGCCTAGCACAGTCTTTTAGTTTCACATTCAGATATATCGACGATTTGAAAAACAACAAATGTTTTGACCATACCAATCGTACACTCCTACTTGAGCTTGGTATCATGGACACTACAAATTCTTACTGCAGCCGCTTTCCTGGATTCTTACGGGACGTAAAACAAAACAACATTTAAAGGTTGTCTATGATGGCATACTTCTGCCATCGGCTTCAACTGACGAGTTACGTTGGCCGACATATTTTTTTGAAAAAAAAAATGTCAACGTCACTTGCAAGTCGAAAGTCGATTGCAGAAAAATGCCACCATAGTGTTCCCGTCGAATACGATACATATATATCAATTGTAGAAAATTAAACGAATACCAACCAAAAAGTTCAGAAAACGGTTTATATTTTATCCAAAAGCACATTATCGAAAGAAATATTTGTAAAACTCGAGGCAGGCGCCAATGATATTCTATATTATTTGCGTGCTTAGGAACAATTCTGAGCGACAAAATGTATACCCTTTACAAACATATTTAAAAAAAACACATTCTAGTGCGAAGGATCCGTTTCCTAGCGGTTGTTTGACTCTTTGCAAGTTTTTTCTTAAAACAATGCTGTCCAGTAGCTTTACTGCATTTTCTTGTTGACTACGCTCATAAGTGTGCCTTACGGTTTTGTTCTCGAATTGAGAACGTGATGATAATTGGATATGACCTACATTTACATTTGACCTACATTAACATTTGACCTACATTAACATTTGACCTACATTCACATTTGACCTATTTAACATTTGACCTACATTTACACTTGACATTTAGCTACATTTGACCTATATTTACATAGCGGTTGTCGTTGATGATGCAGAAAACTCCTACCCTTAGTGAACACATGGACTTATTAAAACTTCTTTTGTTAATATTTTGACCTGATTTTGTCAACTTATCGTTTTGCAAACACTTCAATATTTTCTTGTTTATTGTATGAACAACTAAATTTAAATTTACGTTTTAAGTATTTTATATATAACCGATGATGTCAATGCAATCGTTAATATTGTTCAAATTGGTAGGAAAGTCATTTGAATTAAGATGATTATATTCTTGGTAAATGCATAATGGTGATTGTAAGCCTTTTTTAACCGAAATAACTAATACTATTATCCATATGTTGTAAAGCGCTTGAGTTATTTGACAAACTATATAGGGCGCTATATAAATGTTGTATATATCAGTATTATGATTATTAAACGGTTTTTTTTCTAATGACGCTTCAAATTATTGTAGAAACAAATAGACCTGAAGCATATATGTTCCCACTCAACACGAACTGTGTAGATAATAGCATGAAATTTAAAATGTTTGGTAAGAATAAAGAAGGGTTAAGTAACTTTCGCGTTTTTCGATGCATAAACATGTATATGAAAGACACAGATAGTTAAACAGAACACGTACTGATTTTATTTTCCGTTAACTGTTTTCGAATATGTATGAAGGATCTGTTGTAGGTTAAACAGGTGATCGCGTTTTGAAACAAACATTTAATTTAACTCAGTCATGTTTTAGAACTGTTACCGTATCGTGTTTGAAATTACTTTGGTGGCGTCTTATGGCTGCCAGAATGAACTACTCATAAACTCTTATTTCTTATTATTATCTCGTCCCATTAGAGCAACAAGGTGCTATCTTGATTTTTCATAGTTTTGAGATATTGGCATTTGAAAGTTTTGGATCATTCCAGCTATTAACTCAAATTTCTTTTCAATATTTACCTATAACTATAATATAGACCTATACAACATGTTAAGATTAGGATGTTAAGATGTTTAGATACTTTATTAAGTCAAGAGTCATAATTAAACCTGTCAATCAAGGTCATTTGTGAGATAGCACCTTGTTGCACGACTATATCAAAGCATATTTAAAGCAACCAGGTGCCTTCTGACGAGATAGCACTTTGTTGCTTGATCAATAACCTAAGTTTTAATAGAGAATATTTTTACATTATCATAAGAAGAATAATATCAAATATAAATAATAAAGTTACCATTGAGACAACTCCAAGTTTGCTCTGAATCCTTTTATTATTCATCCAAAATCGAATATTTATACATGTTATGTTTATCATATTACAGTATCACTTAAAGTGTATGTTATTTTCTGCTCTTGATGTTTTTTAGAATCTTGGTTTTACATCTAGACTTTTATTAAACATCGTCCATTTCCTTGTCACTCTCATCAAAAATGCTGTAAACAACACAATTATTTGTGACAAGTGTGTCGTAGTAGTTATGGAATTCTTGTGGAAAAACTCCAGAGCGACAAAGGGATACCAAATCATTCTTTTTTGCTACGGAAATGGGGAGTTTTGCTGAGAAGCATGGTTGAAGCTGAATGGGTTGGCTATTTGACCGCCCCCTTGATACACGGATTTCCATGAATTGTTCTGGATCAAACGTGTAATTCACAAACAATGATCCTTGTGCTTCTTTTCTCACTTGAATCCACTTAATATGGAGCCAATTTACTTTTCCACCACTAACACTCAATTTCATGTTTGAGAAATTGGTTGCCTTGAGCGCTTTTAAATCATAAAAGTTTCTGTATTTAAGTGGAATTACTACATATGGCTTGTTTCTTCTTGCCATGGCTATAACAGTTGTCCACTGGCTCGGGACAAGGATCTGAGTGTTTTTCTTTGCATGCTCTATTGCTGAATGAATGGAATCAGATTCCATCTGAGAATGGCCAGACTCAAAAAACTTTTGATTGATCTTTTCCAGACGATTGTTTTCTTTTAAAGCACGCAAAAGACCGCTAGCCATGAACTGATTGCGATTCTGTCCTCCACACGTATCGGAATAAAACGTTAATTCCTTCACCTGCATACTTCGTCCAGCGACATAATTAATGTGCTTTAAAACACAACTAGCGATATCATTCGATCCACGGCCACCTTGTGTCTCATCCCAAACATAGCATGTTCCTCGATGATCAGACAGCGAATAAAACGACAAGTTGTAACAGCTGAGTTTCCTTTTATAGTAAAGTTCCCCATTCAGAGAGCAAGGTGTTGACAAAACAGCTTCCAGGTCAAAAGTTGATACATAATAGCCTATATCTGTTTTAGCCCTTTCTTTATCTCTAAGCTTTTCCTCTCGTGCCCAAACTTTCATTTCCTGGTGTTTGTTGTACTCAGATTCCAACTTCTCATCCACATTACCTTCTATCTTTTTTTGGTTATAGCGATTGCAAAGAGTGCACTGGTCCTTCTTTGGTTTATGGAACGACAAATTATACTTTTCACAAAAGATCCTTCTGTACACTGCCTCTTTCAAAGGTCATGCTTCATTTGGAAAGTGCTTCTCCTTAAAAAGTTTAAACATGATCTTGATGTTCAATTCACCACTTAGATACTTCTTTTTGGATTTAGAGCGAGCATAATGAGATTCTATTGTTGGGAAAGATTTGATGTGATTATGTACAAGTTCTACCAAATGTGAAGAGGTCTTGTTAGCCGACGACTGCCTCCCTCTGCGGTCAGTGCTAACAGATGTGCCATGTGATTTGCTTTTTAGTGCAACATCTACAGTTTTCTTTCCATTGCTGAGAGTTTTTAGAAAGAATGTTTTGCAAACCCTATATTTTACTTCTCCAACTGTGACGTGGAAGGCATTAGACTTTGTCTTCTTTTTGCCACATTTTGTATTTCTTTGGAGGGTGTTTTGGCAAATAAATGACCGCTGTTTGTCATAGTCAAAAAAACTCCAATATGTTGAAAATATCTCTTCTCTGCTTTCTTCAGTTATTTTAGAGAAGCATTTGAATCTACGTTTACTGCAGTTTACACTTCCTATTTCTCTTGACATAACAGACTTCCCCCGACTTGTGATGTAAGCTTCGCCTTTATTTCAGAGTTCTTTCCTTTTGTTTTTCTTCCACTCGGCAGGCTGCGATGATTTCTTTCTGAAAAATCGTCTTCGAAGAGGACTTTTGTATCTGGCTTGCTTGTGAGGAGTAATGATATTAGACGATATGGCTGGTCTCTTTGACGGCGTACTTTCATTTTCACAGGTTTCCATTTCTTTGTTTGTCGGATCAGCTCTTGTCACTGCATCATACTCTTCATTTCCTTTCATTGCAGTGCAGGCTATTTCGATTGCATCATCACTAATCTTTTCACAAAGGTTTGGTTCAACATCAATGACAGGGTTCTGGATCCTGCTGGGATAAATATGTACAGTTTTCTTCATTATATTAGCCAAAGCCAGAGGGACACAATCTGCTAGCTCAGTGTTCCATGTTGATGATTCACGAAGCTTATCGACGTCTTGTTTATATAAACATGTATAATAAACAAGTAAATCAATTTCACGAGTGTGATTGCATTAATAACAAATTAATTTTACTGATTTTTAATTAATTCTAACTGTTGCTAACTCGTCTTTACAATACAGACGTTCCCATTAATAAATAAATATCAATATTAATTGTAGAAAAAGGAATGACAAATTCAAGGCACCAAATAACATCTTCTTATAAATCACACGAAGATTTAGGACCTTACCTAACTGTACCTTATAAGACGCTAACAAAGTTTGATACTCGAGATATTTTTATCACATAATATAACTCAGTTGTTGCATATCCATTTTGTACAATTTTGTACTATAATGAAATGCTACGTAAATAACTAACTAGTTGTTGTTGTTTTTTATTTAAGAAACATATATTCAGTAATCTGTATTATTAACAAAAACGTGTGATTTTAATATAAGGAGCACTAATCAGCTAAATGGTACTAATATTGTAAATTATATTATTACCCAAGTAACTATTGTGACATAATGTTAAAGTCCCATTCAAAAGAAATTTTTCATGAAATCTTAAGTTGTCATGCATTTCACAAAGTTGAACTTGTTCGAATTTGAACATTTTTAGAGCTTAAACTAAAAACTAAAAAAATACAAACCTTTAAGTTCTGAGTGGAAGTTATTTTGCAATTATAAACCTACACCTTATTGATATTAAATACAGGCTGTAGCATATATATATATCAATATATAATATTAAATGCATAATATTACTTAATATCATGTTATATATGGTTTATGCAAACATAACTACTAGTATGTAATATAAACATTTGTGTATAGCTTGGTTGTTATATGGGAAAAGACTGTTAATGTATGAATTCCTATAAAAAAAGTTTCATAAAAGATATTATTGCGTAGTAATATACAGTTACTTTCTATTTCAGAATACCCGTATCCCACCACCAACCGATGAACTCGACTCAATTGTTACCGAGGTCCATTTTCCAGAACAGGTATGCAGAATGTACTTCCTTATCATGTTTGTCTTATCAAGTCTTTGAGATGCATAGAATTTATTATATTTTTGGTCTTGAGGTATAAATAATTTGAAATAGTATTATCAGCTGGCGAGGTAGTTTAAATGAATTAAAATAACTAATGACAGTTAATGAGGAAGTGTATATTGTTTCTATCTATTATTTGTATGGCTATAAACACAGCCCGTCAAATAATGTATTTGTTTGATTACGTTTTGTAGGATAGGTTGAATGCTGAAGGCTTGTCCCAGATATATCACTCAATGCGCATGTTTTACGGAATATTACACAACATGGAGGTCATTGAACACGACCTGCATTACGCATTATATACGTCACAAAATTTCAAGCCTCCTCTTCGTATCCTAAAGAGAATGATGTTGACGCCTATAAACATACTCCAGGTGGCGCTATTTCATCAAGGTGATACAGAGGATTCACTGTCGACTGTGTCTGTGACTACTGTTTGTAATTATAGAAATGTGTACAATTTTGTGAGGAAATCAATTCGTGATCTAGAAACGATGGAAAACTTTTTCATGCAGATCGCATTATTGTAAGTCTGACAAAGTTTTGAATATATAGATTTCTAAGCATATTTCCTAAATATCGCATTTACATGTGATATTGTTCCGGTCCTGGTGCAAAGATCTGAATGGTGTGTGTGATAAACTGAACCTGTCTCTTATAGTCTGATTATGATAAAGAAATATTTATGTTAAGATATAATGAAATTCGGTTTTTTTTTCAAGTTGTTAATTTGTTTACGATAAGGAATTGTGACACTAGTGATCATATTTTTAATTCAATATGATTAAGACAAAGACAAGTTTGATCGAATGAGAGAGAAAGTTTTTGGGACGATATGGTGGAATTGACATTGAATAACACAAATTGGAACGGAGAGGGGAGCAGATATGGTTTTGAAACTTTGGCATGAATAGAAACATGCATATACCCTGTAATGAAAATTAGAAAGTAATCTAAATATAATAAATTGCTGCTTACAATTTCATATGTGAGTTTGCATTCTTTTATTTCATCATTGAGGATTGCTGTTGATATGCATAGCAGTTGGTCATTTTATACATCAACGACATGTCCTATAACGCTATATTTATTTAGAATGTGCCTCTAAATATCTTTAGACATCATCAATGAACCTCACCTATTGACACATAGAGCTGCATATTGTCATTGTGTAACTTTGAAATACTAGGTAGGCATAGTAAAAAGAGGGAGGAGTGACCTTATGTGGTCACAGTACAAATTGAGGAGAGGTGACCTGGGGTAAACACAGTGCATATACATTGTAATAGAAATAATAACAATACTTCTTATTCGATGCTTATACATAAAGCTTTATTACAACCTAGTTCGTAGATCGTCTTAAAGCGGTTCACAAATATTATCTGTGGTTTTAGGGACTTTGCCCTCACTTGAGAGCATACAGCCGGTGCTGCCATTTCAGCGCTTTCAGCTAGCATTATTCATTTCTAGCACTGCCAAACTACAAAAAGCGGAGTAAAGTATCTTACTTAAGTTTTCAAAAGAGTGCCGTGCCTCAAACCCGCAACCCTTTATGTCACGAACCCGGCGTCCTACCACTAGACTACCTTGCCTCCTATAAATACGGTAAAGGTGACCTGAGATAGCCACAGTACCTAGAGTGAAGAGGCGACATAAGATAGAGAGGGGAGGAGAGACTTGATGTAAAGGGGAGGAATGACCTGAGGTATCCACAGGACATAGAAGGGAAAGTGACTTGAGGTAGCAAAAATTAAATAAGGAGAAAAGTGATTTACATTAACCATAGTATGTAGAAGGGAAATCATTACATAGATTGGATTGGAAGCCTGTTGTTTTCACAGCACATAAAAGAAAGAGGTAATCTGGAGTGATTTACATTTCCTTTTTTTTTACTTTTCCGCATCATATTGAGTTTACTGAATCTATAATTAAATTACTTCAGGTCAAAATATCCATAAATATCCTATATGCTTTCTTTTTCGAAGGAATACTCAAAACTGCACTATGTATGGTGCACGAACGATAACTCGTACTTTGAAAGTGATGGATACCCCCAGTCTCTACCTGGTGTTGTCGCTCCTTTCGCCGGCTTATACGAATGCTGGTTGTTAAATTAGTTTCTAGATAAACAATTGTAAAACACGCGGTCATATTTCTTGTTTCAATACGATGTAGACAAAGACAAGTTTGATTGAGAGATAGAAATATTTTGAGACGATACGGTGGAGTTTACATTGATTAAAACTAATTGAAACGGAGAGGGGAATAGATCTGTTTTTAAAACTTTGGCATGAATGGAAATATGCATAAATTCCTATTATGAAAACAAGAAAGCATTTTAAATCTAACAAATTGCATATGTGACAATTTCAAATATAAGTTTGCATTTTCATATTTCATCATAACGGATTGCTGTTATATGTATAGCAGATGGTCTTGTGGAATCATCCACGACATGACAATCAACGCTGTGTCTATTGACAATGGCACTCTAAAGCTCTTTAGATATCATCGATAAACCTTTACAATTCACAAAGAGCTTCATTTTGTCATTGAGCGATTTTTAATACTAGGTAGACATAGTGAATAGAGGAAAGAGGTTATCAAACGTGGTAACAGTACATATTTGGAAAGGTGACATGAGAGATCGACAGTTCCTTGGGTGGAGAGATGACCTGAGGTAGCCTCAGTACAGCGGGGAGATGACTTGATGTAGCCAAAGATCATAAAGGGGGGGGGGGGGGGGGGGGGGG
>JAULCA010022229.1:6258-31181 GCA_032360845.1 Crassadoma gigantea
CTAGTTCGTAGGTCGTCTCAAAACTGAGTAAACTTGAACAAGCGGTGTAAAGTACCTTGCTTTAAGATACAACAAATTGCCGTGCCGTGACTCGAACCCACAACGCTTCGGTCACGAGCCGGACGTCCTACCACTAGACTACATGCCTTAAAGTTGACCATACGTTAAACAATGCCAGCGATGTACTAATCCAAACAACAAATGTTACCGCTTTCTTAACGAAAAAAAAACGTATTTAATAGATTAAAATAAATGCACTTCAGCTTTTTTTGCTTTTACAACCAAATGACCTGTAATCATGAAATGTCTGTCATGACTTAAAGCGAGTGATATTTTCAAGCAGACTTTAACATTTTACTGAACATAAAAACAAATAAAGGTATTATTTTGCCGAAACACCGATGAACTTTGCTCAAGTTTCTTTCAAACGACACCTATCAACAAAACTAAAATCAGTAGTAGCTAAAATGTTGACTCAGTTATATCATATCCTCCGCAGGTCAACAAATGTATTGTTGTTTTTTTCCGCCGGCCGTTAAAATATCTCGCAAAGTGAGGAAGAGTATCTTTTTGTCGAGTTAGGTAAGGATGAATTGAGGAAACGTCCTTTTTGGCAAGTACCGGATTTATATAAATAACGCCATATCACGCAGTGTGATTCATTATGCTATATCTGAATACCATTAAAGAAAGTTTCTTAAATCTTACCAGAAGGGAAAATGTTCACTTTAGTAAAATCAGATTTGATTGAATTTATATCTAATTCTTTTCGTCAGAAACATAACAAATTATCTTGAAATTTGAGATGTGGAAGTCAGAAGTTACATCTACCCCATCCTGTTTTAGTTTTCTTTCAAGCGATATGTTTATGCAGTGACTTACCGAACGGCTTGGGGCCACACCTGACACCGCTGATCGTGGCGGTACCCTGTTCGTTGTTCGATTGTGGGGGACCGAACCTCGCTTCCTCGATTGGCAACACGTCGTTTTCGAGTACCCAACCATAGTCGTATGTTACCATTGGCCCTAGTTACAATCATAAATTCGTTTAAAGTCAAAACATATTTAATTTTGTGCATTTGATTGTCATTCTTAATATCAAATTGACTGACATGTGGTCTCAGAGTTTGCATAAAACTGGTGCCAGCATATTCCTAGTGCAGTATACCTTGTTTATGTCCCAACTCTAGTGTCAAAGTTGAATTACTTTTAGGTTTTGTAATCCTGTCTTATGTGTTAAATTAACATTTAGCGGTTGTTGGCCTTTGCTAAGTGTCGAAGTTCCATATAGCGATTGTCGTCACTTCATCCATATTGATGATATGTTAACCTTCTTTTATCGCTGTTGTTGCCCCTCCATGTGTTAAAGTTACATAACGCTTATGTCTCTCTGTCCTCAATGTTACGGGTAGTTATCATCATCGTCTTAATTTTAAAATTTCAAGGCCTAGGCCCAGTTTAGCGCAAATACATCCATTAAATTGGGTAAATATTCCTAGATAGCAAAAAATAAGTAAAGTAAAATTACGTTCGCAGCTACGAATCTTTATTGTATAGTCACCAAATCATTAGAAAATATCAAACAGTGATTAAGCTTATCACCTTGTGAACGTCTTGGCTCTGGTTGTTGATAGCGTCCATTTTTAGTATCATTACTAAATTTAGCATCAAACCTTAAAGCATTATATCAAATCGTCATCCTACCTTTAGCGTCACATTGACAGACTTGGTTTATGGGACACTCCCCTGTGAGTGTACAGGGACACCCGTCTGTGCTGCCGAAGCCTGTCCCCACGCTCTGACTCTGCTCCCCCTCATACATAGTTAATCGCATAGCTGGTATGTTGCTGCACTCGTACTTGATACCCTGTCGAAACACAAATACATTTTTCACATGCTTTGGTGTTGTTCAAACAGGGGCGACAACTATCATTCTTTCTTTATCTGTCCCAAAACCACAAAAAATGCGAATTTTTGTTTGAAATACCAAAAAGCGTATGGTTAAAGTTGCAAAAAAAGAAGTTATTCATTCAGCAGATGTGTTTTAAAACAAAATACTTTACAACGAACCTGGTAGCAGAAGTTGGAAATATTTGCAAGTACGTGTATCTGTTCCGGCGTTACATTTGGGTATTCAATGGGAATCGTATATTCAGTCGGTGTCCGTTCTCCACTCACACTTATCTGGCCATCAATGGAATTATCCACCTACAATTGACCAAATCACGATTCAGAAAGCACAAAAATATTGGTTGAACCTTAATATATGTACAGATGAGCGTACCACAGACATACAAATGATTGCATCGTTACAATCTCTGGTAATAGATACATTAAGTTAAGCAAAATGATTGACACTGCATCATAGAGTTGCTGTTTTGTCCTCCTAGGCTCGTCGATGATGCCAGGGGCCAAACTTATGAAATGCAAAGTCTTAATTATTATACAGACAAGGGGATAGGTGCCCCCTTATTCTGTGAATTCTAAAATATGGAGGAGTATAAACCTGTTGTTCGATTCTTTTGAATCGCTTGATCAATCGAATATGTTTTATTTTTATAAATCTCAATTTTGTATTTTCATCGAACTTTTTATTAAGAAAAGGTCCAGAAGCTCATATGTTCTAGTATTCCAATTACCATTTTTCATGATATTTTTATCCCTGAAGTTCATATATTATCATTTTGATAACAAAAAATAATCACTGCAGTGAAGATAACAATGAAGATATACAGATTTTATTTATGTTCACATGTGAAGATCTCTCTTTCAGTATTGATAATTCAGAACAGTATTTGCTATTTACCACAATCAAAGACGCAGATTTAAAATTGAGATTAAAATAAAACAACTGTAGCATAAATGATATACAAAATGTAGTCAATGGTTGCAAATCCTTCCAGGTAATAACCGAAAACGGAAAAATTGTGTCAAACTGGCGTGCAATCAGGTTGTTCAGCGTGACATTATTAAAATTTGGTGTTAAACTTTACACGATTGATTCCTGTACTTTTTCGATTGAACACTATACGTACTTGACTCATGCGGCAGAATATGCAAAACACTCATAGAAATATCTTTGTTCCGTCATCTTTGTTATTTTATAAATAGGAAAACATTGAAGATCGTATAAAATATCTCTAACTTATCTTCATTTTTTCTCAAAAGAATCGAGATTTATATACTATCCTATTTTAAATAAAAATTCGATGACAGTGGTTCCAAATGTCATATGTCAAATAAATACTCTCTTATAGTAAAGGTGATGTCCACTGTATTTCTGCAAACCATGTTGATGACCGTTAACTAACCTGGGTAATGCCGATATCTTTATCTGTCTTAAAGTCACAGGTAACAGGAAACAGAGGCACTCCACCAGCACCATCAGGGTCTATAGCATACTCGCTTTTAGGGTTGATGTTCCCGGAAAGGATAGCACCCTTGACTTTGATCTCATGACAGTCCTTATAAATATCTGTAAAAAGGATGATATCACATTCGGAATATTAATAAATTGCACAAAGTAATTTTATATTATAATACATGATTCTTTTAAGGGACTGTGTTAATATCGCGATTTAGTATACGCGATAAAGAACACTTAACCAATGATTCTTTACATAAACGTTTCTTTCGAAAATAAAAAACAACTCAGCAATTTCGTTTATATATTAATTTATGTATATATTAAAATTGAACAGGGCTATATGAAATGGTATATCTTATGTTCATTCAAAGATAATTAAGTCATTGAAATCATCAAGATATATCCGAATATTATCTTTTACCAAATCCATTCGACATATAGCCAATGGGGACAATCATACAATTAAGTATTCACGATACACACACTACATACGTTTTAACTCTATCATTAATAAACTTTATATATAAAACAATTGATTGGATATTAATTGTTACACAAAACACAGGAAACATGAGCATATTTGTGGGCCAGCACACTCTTTATTGAGATTTTTCTATTAACAACATTTCGGTGCACCTGATTTTGTTTCCTTTAACAAACGAATGATTGAATACTTTAGGTAAGTCTATAGATATTAACATTCAAACAAGGCTCAGATAGTGGCTCTGCATGACATATACTTACTGTAGCACTCCATAGGTTTGACATAGATGGTGCCCTGAACGCCCTTCGGGAGCTGGACAAACTGTGCTGGCAGGGATCCTTTCACTACTACATAACCTCCATAAGTCTCGTCACCGTTGCACTCACACTTACCAGACTTACACGAAAGCGTCCCTATAACATGTAATATGATTCCAACAATAACTGAAATGCGTTTTATTCTCTAAAATTAATTTTTGAGGTGTGGAAATCTTCGATAACTTTGCAGTTTACCTATATCGGCGCGATAAGTTTTGTGCACGAGCAAACACATTGTGTTAAATTATGAAAAACAAGTTGCAGTTGGATCAATAACGGAAACATTTTGACATTTTATTTGATAGAAAAAAGTTCGATGGGCGCCGCATGTGGTTCACGAGCCTTCGGGAACATGAAGTTTCTCTTTTCTTTTGTTTTTTATTTCTGTATAAAATTATTTTTAACTTTGTTTTGGTGCCCTTTAGTTATTGTCTTTTTAGGTCCATTTATCCTTGCAAGATGCTGTTGACACCTTTTTATATAGAAAAATAGTTGATCGTGAAATGCTTTGTCTGTTTCCATAAGTTACATCCCAGGTACGATAGCTCCTTCCGACCACACATTTCTTACGGTTTCAATAAAACAATTATATTTTTTATTCATAATATATCGAATGGGATAATGGATAATGTGTCATAGCTTGTCAAATCGCCATTTACTGCTAGTTACCTCTCGAGATTGTGTATTTTGACACAGATTGTTAGATACATTCCGTTTAAGGAACCAAAACCCGTTTAGAGGAAAATGTAATGTTATGAAATCAAATGGTTATTTTGTTTTAATAAACTAAATCGTGGATTCAAAGTCCATTCGTTCTTAAACTTGTTCATACTAGGATCTGATTAACCTTTTAACTGCTCACCTTTGTTCTTTAAACGCATATGTTCTTAATTGATTTGCGAACTGTGTTCACTATGTTGTAAACTGTGTAAATCGAAACAGGCGTTTATGGCGTTAGCACAGATTTTGTATGTTATGTTAATGTAAGAAAAATGTGTAGATAGTATTTGCGCAATAAGCGTAATTTCTAGGGAGAAATTAACCTTTCAATCTTTTTAAATGATCTTATTATTAATCAAAACGTGAATTGAAATTTACTCTTAGCACAAATAAAACATACGACGACATCCGGGGAAAACAGTTAAATAGCTTGAGTTCATCCCTGGAGAACAGATGAACGAACCCAGAGCGAACAGTTTAAAAGATAAAACGACCTATGGTCAACTCCAAAAAGAATTAACGGATGCACGTCGAGCGTGTAAAGGTGAACAGGCCAAATGTGAACAAGTACCTAGTTAATTGGCCTAAGGTGAAAAGGCAACCGATGAAGTACCCGGGAGGGGGTTAACAGTTTAAGCTTGATTGCTTTACACCGTAATTGAAATAAAGGGAGTGTGTGTACGGTACCGTTAGGTCCTTGTACCCAGTCGTCCATATCCCTTCCATCCACAGGTACCTGAGCATCCCCACACAACAAGTATATAGCCTGCTCACAATACACGGATTCTTCCACTAGTTCCACAACGTAGGATATATCAAAAACGAAGTAGAGTATAACGACTGTCCCATTATTCGGTACTGGGTACTCCGTTTCGCGTGGACGAATCTCCTGTATAGAAATGAGAGTATCAATATAATACACCGATTTAGGACATAAAATGTCCTTGATATTTCATCATTTGTTTTTTCAAAACTGTTCAATACATTCTCTTGTTCTATTTCGAGCTTGTCGTTATTATATGTTTCGCCATATTTTATCTTGGATACAATCATGGTTTAGAATATTAATATAGAATAATCTTTAAGAAACATGATGTTTGTGCGTACAAAACATGACGATGAAAGTTGTATTTCAATTGAACATTGTATTATAAATCACCAGACAAATTTAAAGTGCAATCTTAACGTAGACATTAGACAGTCTTATAACTTTATACAAAATCTCATTTATTATTAAGAGATTTTAAACAGACTGTTCAAGCACATTTTCAGACAAAGCAAAAGTCCAGCTCATTTAGTAGTATTCAGCAATCGTGATTCCCCCTGGAATCTTAGCGTATACTTAGTACATAGTCAAAATTTGTTTCAACAAATTATGGATACTTCCACACATGTTCGTCCGTTATCCCTTTTCAGTCGTCAGTTTGTAATACTGCATACTCACCGCAGTACCAGTAGGCGGTGATGCTTCAAGACGGCAGAAGACAGGGAAAGGAGGATTGCCCACACCAGGCCCGTCTGAGTCCACAAATATAGTCGCTGATTCAAGGATGTTTGCATTACGACGATCCTGGCACGACCCAACCAGACCTGAGCGACAATAATTTTTTTTTTCATTTGCACTCCTTTACTCAAGTGCAATACATTGATGTATAACTTAATTCATTAAGTGCTTAATATTGCTCCTTCTTAAGTAGCAACACACCCACACATATATATATATATTAATATTGATATATATATATATGTTGATATCAATTGCCCAATGTTGCTCGAGATAAATTTTAAGCTAAATCAAGAACTGATAAGGATATTGATAATGATCGCTTATTGGTAACTGTAGTAAACGATACTGCGATATGTAGTCGGCGTTTCTCAAAAGTGGTACCATTTACATACTTCTGTAGCACTACACACTTCAATTTTGACTTTATTTATCAGATCGTTCTTGTTTCATTTTTTACACTCATTCCCCAATAGCGATGCCTTGGATAATTTTAGACACCGATAAGTGCCAGAAAAGTCCTTTATCTAACAATGACAGCACTGTTGTATATGTATTCAATATCTATCACACCCTTAGGACTAGACATACATCTACGACAATAGTCATATGTTTCCGTTGTCGTTTTGTCCCTTACTCAAAATAGCATTTTAACAACGTTATGTAAATCCCCCACAAAAGCATTTTTGAACATATGGTACTTGTTTATTTTTTATTATTTATGAAGATTTTGTATCTGGGTTTTTTTTCAATCAACCATATTTCGCAAAATTATGTCTGTTTAAACAGACTTTTAAAATGACGAAATGCACATAATAAATACAAACCAATAGGACCGGAGTTGCAGATGAGGTCTGTCACCTTGTAGGAAGCAGAGCGAGATGTCGATGTATCAGATACTGGATCAAGTGTTATGCAAACTTCACAGACCGGGAGTCTCGTTTTGTTGTGTATCCACCCCTCGTCTGTATGGATGTCCCCGTCCTCATTGTCACAGTTACACAGAGCATCTGGACCTTTACTGCATGTACCTGTCACTCCACACGCGCATTTCGGCTGTCCATTGGAACCGCCCCAGCCTTCATAACAGCAACCACAACACCTTAGTTGATAATATTGTCGTCTCCCAAAATTACCAAAAATGAATGATCAATCGATATCAACCTTCCTCGGATTTAAGGATTTCTAGCATGCTTCGACATGCTTCGGTATGTGTCATTTCGTCTTATGTAATGAGAAATAACATATTCTGACAAGGATTAAGGTTTTGCTTGAATATGATCCGCCTTTTCCCATTACATGAGCACATGCTACATTTGACTGATATTTACTAATGTTACAAACAACGATCAATTTATTCGAAACATGAATAGCGTATGCTTTCCACTGATCTCGTTCCTATACCGAGTACTGCCGTTTTTTGAAAAAATAAAAAGACATTTGCTGAATTCTATCAGTATAAGTGCAAGGAAGTCATTGTTCGAATACATCGATCAATAATAATTCCAGAAAAATCAGTAACCCCAAAAAATAATTCCGAATTGAAATTATCAAATAGCTCAGTGGGACATGGCCATTACTAATATATTTGTCAAGTGTGCCTCAATTTTATAAATGTTCATTGACGCGATTTCCGGAAAACAATGTGGGACAGACAGACAGACGGAATCTCAAACAGTATCTACTGTATTTCGAAAATAACAAATGTAGAGAACAGGAATCATTTGATTTTAACACTTTTCATACCTGGTTGCGTTTCTCCGCTGCAGCTCTTGTAAAAGACGTGGTCAGTTTTTGGTGCGTTTCGACAGTCGTAGCTGAGATGTTGCGTACAGTACGCCGACCTTTCAATGAGTGCCTGTTTGAAATATATATATATATTTACCGTCTGCATTTAACTACTTTCTAATGATATATAAAATGATGAATTTAAAAAATGAATAAATGTTATTGTTGTACTTATATATAATTGCTTCAATTAACGATACCTATCCAACAGATTATACAATGTTTTGCCAAATTTATATTGTTATCCGTTTTAGTGACATATATAAAGCAAACGAAGACGGTAACATTTGCTTAATTAGTTTCTTACGTGATTCAAATATAATAAAAAAAGAATAAACACTCTTTTGTTGTAAAATTCTGTCACATTTAGATTTATTTTAAGAATGTGACAATTCCTCAAATATACAAAGGAAACTACATCTATATTGATCTCAAGATTGGAACGTTTTTTAAATAATGTTTAATTTTATTACAAGGCAGTAGAGTAGAACTGATGGATGTGTATTGAAAGAATGATACTCGACCTCTATCTGAGCAGGAGACACGCCGTTGTTGTAAGTAATTGGGAAGCATTTATTTACACCGTCACCAGGTGAAATTCCTGTTGAATTTGTGCCGTCTACAAAGGTAAGTGTTAATAAATGAATTAACTGCTTAAATTAATCAGGTAATAAGAATGACATTTAGATCTTATACAAATCATTTAACAACAGTTAAATTTACAAAAATGAAACAATAAATATTCGGTAAAGGACTTGTTTTTATACAAAATCCTCTGGAATTGTAAATAAAATGATATTCCTCATGACTTTTTTGTAAAATCAGATTTTCTCTTTGGGCCCAATTTTCGTTGTTTCTCGAAAAAGATCTATTTCACGGGTACTTGATTCATAAATTACAAGTACCAACTTATACGGAAATAGCTTTATGTCAAACTAGCAATTACATTGTCTACCAATAAATTTGTGCATGGAGATTACAAACACACAAAACGAAATTTATCACCCCACAAAAAAGGGAAAGCACACAGTATTTATCTTAAAAAATTCAAAATGATTTGCAAAAAATATATAGATAAAAATGTCCTTATTTAATCAATTAAATGCAAGAATATTGTAGACAAACTGAATGGTGCGCGATGTCGTCCAACTTGTCTGCAACAAATGTTGTAGTTACATCAGTTGTTCTTACACATCTACGCATTTTATTGCTTTTGTTTTCGTTTTTCATACGGAAAATGCACACTTCAAATTTTCTTGTTGTTATCGACGAGACCAAGTTAATATCTAGAACATCAAATAAAGAACAACTGAAATGAAAAGAATTCTTTTTTTAATAGCGTCAAAGAGAACGCTTTAGACAATGGAATTGAAGAACTATATTCCGCACGTGTAGTCCTGCGATCATGACAGTAATGCATAGGCTATATACTGCAAATAGTAGCTGCAGCTATACTTTCTTAGATGAACCTCCTTATAGAACATATGAAAAAGAATATTGCCACACCAAATGAAAACATTTAAAACTATTTGTTCAGCTTTTCTTTCAAAAATACTATATTCTACAAACAAAGAAGCATCCGCGATTTCGTACTTATATCGGCAGAAAACTGATGAAATTACGGATGACTGTCATGTACATGTACACAATCTACTAATAGAAACAAAAAACTAGCAACATAAAACAGTATTTTAAAAAATCAGAGCAAACATTTTTTTAACAAATTTCTCCCCTCGGCAGTAGCCGTCATATATTTCCGGGCTGCTTTTTTGATTAAGTGTTCAAAGGAAGATAACTTCAAGAAAGAAATTTCTAACACCCACATGAACTAAAGCTTCGTTTGGTAAAAGGAATTTATCTTCGATCGTCAAATTAATTATCAAATCAGATTTTCAAAAATTTCTTATTTTTCAATTTATTTTTCAATATGCCAGCTTCAACGAATTTATGCAATTTTAACATTTTTTTAAAATTTTATTTATTACGTTACTATAGAATCGGTTTTTATTTTTTTGTGTAGTTCTATATCTGTTTTGAATGATGTTAATTTTTTTCTCCTTTTTATTCTTTTTAAAATTAGTGAAATTTGGAAGTTCATTCCATTACAAAATTTACGTTTCATTGCAAACAGTGTAATGCTATGTTTATCGATATAAGAATGTATGCTACGCTCTTCGGAAGTGGACAAAATTCGGCAAGGAGATGTGACATCATTTACATACCACATTTTCGTACGTTTGTCAGACTACAAAATATAATGGTTTATGAATTAAATATATCACTGTTTTTTCATGAATGGGTTTATTTTGAGCAAGAAAAAGGGCATTAAGCAAAACTGCATATTTATGCGTGTTTTTAAATCAGTGATTAACTCTGATGTTTTCCGGACGAACTTCCTGTATTTTGTGTCAGTATACAGACGATGGCTAAACGTATAAAATATCCTTGTCTAGTGTCAAGCAGGTCACAAACTCACGAGATATAGGCTGGTGAAATGGCTGCGCGGAAATGTATAACGCGCGGAATTACATGACTAGACGATAGATGAACTTGAATGTTAAAAGACAAAATCAGTAACTATTTACTTGTAACTTCGTCCATGTTGCCATCTAGGATCTCTACATGATCAACATGAAAATCCGATTCTGCACTAAGAGACGCTAACAAGACAGTTAAACATTGAAAATGAAACTTTTGTTTTGTTTCATCTCCTATATATAAGAAAGATTACTAAAATATACCTCTTCTTTATGATTATAACTGAGGCAGTGATACCCTATTACCTTAAATAATAAACCCAATATTTAAGGGAGTGCTGATTGATAGAACGATAAAGCTGCTTCTTAACCCATTTTAGTAAAAATTTTGGATTACAAGTTAGAGAAATAAGTATAAAAATAATAATAAAGAAGTCTTTCTGACCTGGAGATGTAGATACGATGGTTTGGGGAAACTTGCAGAAGACGACAAAAGGTTCTTCCCCGCCGACACCATCAGGGTCGATGGTGTATGGCGTATTTGTCGGTATGGGTACCTCGCTTGGTAGTCGGTTGTTCTTGGCCACAAGAAGGTCACTGCACGTTGGACGTAACTCTGTAACGTTATTAGTCATTAGATATTCAATAAAAACACAAATGTATCATTTCCAGAGGAAGACAAAAAGTTGTGAGTACCAGAAGCTTAGTTTACAGAGGAGTGTCATACATGAACATACTTCATTGTGGTTCAGTGTTTTGATGATCCATCCTGGTTCATTCTTTAAAATTCTTAAAATCAAAATTACTCAATCGCATCATCTTTTGAGATTCCAGGAATCTCAGTGGAAGTGGGCTGATGTTGAGGTAATTGTTCCTGAAAGCATACATGGTTTACGTACCGAAACACATAAGTGGTCCAAGGTTAAGGTCATTGCTGCTTTTCGGGTCAGCAAAGCTAAAATTCATCGCCGGCAAATGTAATTTGTTGAATAATTTGCCAGAATCTGACCTGAAAACATAACAAAATCCAAATCTGTTCAATTGATTGATCAGAGAGACGTACTTTCAAACTTAGAAGGATTGACTCGAGAATTGCATCTTATATTTTATTCTCAGATTGTTTCTTTTTCGAACAACCAAGCAGTTTATGTATACTCTTTTATATATCAAAACCAGTGAGATGTTTCTGAATAATGTTTCAATAACTACACACAGCTCAGTATGTAATCGGCCACCTCGTTTGTCATCATCATTATCACCATCGTCATCATGCTGATAAATGCGAAATGCGTCCTAGTGATCGAAATATCATACATAAGCTTTCACTGGATGTGTTTGATATGGACTTGTATACATATTCACTAACTTACCTTATTTTTATCTTTCAAAGAAAATTAATAGTTGCAGTTAGATATCTAATCCTCAAGATATCTTTTAAGTTATATCACAATTTAAAAAAAGAAGAAGAAGAAAACATTACATGAATTATTATTTTAACAATTGTTGTTTTTTTTCTGAGCAGAAGATAACATTTGTTTGTTAAACCAGCTGAATGATAAGAAATGTAGATAACAACAACACGTTGACGCCTACCATTGATGATAGGCCTGTTAATAATTATTTAAATTAGCAAAAGATCGGTATGATAAACAGGCAGAAAAATATAGTGGTAGAGAAAGACAGAAGGAGACAAATGTCCAGAACAATGTTTGAAACCATGAATAAAAATACAAACATACAACTTGGAATAAGATTACGTACGTTGAGGAGGTGCCGTCACAGTTACACACACCCGGTTTTTGACAAGAGTTAATCAAGCCACACTGACAGCTGCTTCCATCTTGACCATGAAGGTATTCATGTTTGTTACCGTCCAGTCCGATCCAGGATACAATTGAATCTCCGGCTAAAACAATAAGATAAAGGGAGTCCAACTTTGCAAATGACACGAAGCCAAGAAAATAAAGACGTAAACCTATTTTAAAAACATATTTTCTTCCACACAAAATGCAACGTTTACATTACATAAACCTCAGTGGTAGACGTTTAAATCATTTCTCCACTGGAAACTTTAAAATCTGCCTGAATGAAGAGACATTTTATTTCGTGAAGTGTTTATTGCATATAACAACTGCTGTTAAAAACAACTTATATTTAGAAATGCAGATTATTGAAAATTCATAAAATCCAAACTAATAAAATGTTTGCACTTACATGCATCGTGCAAAGGGCCAAGAACATTACACGTGTATGTAACAGACTGGGTACAGTAAACAGATCGTGTAATCAATTTCTGTAACTGTAGGTTGTCAACCATGCGATACACGAATTCCAAGACTCCCGCCACTTGTCTCTGTATGAAAAAGAAGAATGTTTACTTCATGTTTTACGCCTTCACAATACATATACCTACAATAAAGTTTACGCTTATTACCAAAAGATTTCATTTTGTTTAAATGTACAATTTAATGAAATCACATGTTTATTTAAAGACGTTACATATTCAAACGTCAGCTGAAAACGTACGAAGTATTTTCTTAATATACGATATCTGTTCAATGCACTTCAGGATTTAGACAGAAACAAAAGAGTTCCAGAACTTGAGGTCACCGGATTGATATAGTTATCCTAGCTGCATGTCCCACATCTGAGTATCTTACAAACAAGATAAGAGGAATTAATGTTAAATCAGCTGGTTAGTTTTAGTTTATGATGAGGTTTTATGCCTAGCAACGAAAACATTATTTTATTTTGGGTATTTGTACGCAAGTTTTTGGCATATTTAAAATTTGATTTATTCACAACAGGGATGTAGATGTTGCAATGGCTGGCGGTGTCGTCTACAGCATTGCAACGTTTAACAGCATAAGACGTCGTGTTAAAAACTAGGTCAAGGCTACGCTGCATATCGAATGGGCTATGCAGCACCATTCTTCCGTTATCTAGTCCCATTTGCTTACCTAATATTATCAACAATGCAGTTATGTAAATAACTTGGGACATGTATCAAAAATGTACAGTACAAAACAATTCCTTATTCTATTGTTGCTTTATCTAGAGCTGAACAGAAAACCTGCGCTTTGGTGGCAGTTAATAGAAAATGCCGTTATGATTGGTCAACAAATAATCGACATTGTACCCTTGCGTGTAAAGGTTAAACATTTCTTTTATCAAACAGCTGTTAAGATATAAGGTTTCACTAGATCAATATTTTCTGATAGTTTACCGGTAACATGTAATGAGGTGGAATAGCCTTTTAAATTACTCTGACCACCCTTCTGATTAGATTAGATCAGATGTCCCAGGCCAGTTTCTCCGTTTGTTTTTCAATCGACTGAGAACCAAGTTTTAAACGCACGAATGGTTGCGTGGAAAATGTGTTTTACTGTAAATAATTGAATCTTTCTTATCTTTGTAAACATGTTTTGAACTAGAATTTTACATACCGATCCCTCCGACTCGTGGTGGATAACAGTCACTGCGTGTGGTGGATTTTCATGCATTTGACATTCAACAGGGAAAGGTGGAACATTATCTGTTGTGTTTAAAGCAATCGAATAATAAACAATTAATATTAAGCATATAAATGTATATTGCGAAATAGTTGGTAATATATTGCGAAGTGAATTTTATATTTGCTGATTTAGAAAACTAAACAATCACTATGACTAATATTCGAGTTATACCATTGGTATATCACACGTAATGAACATTTTGTAAGATACATAGATTTAATTTGATTTTGGCCCTAATGATAGACGTTTCCAAGTTTTTTCGTATAACTTAAACAAGACCCACCAAAAAGTGATGACGTCGTATACCGCAACGTTTGGTGCCGTATTTGCGATGATTCTAACTTTAGATTTATTGTAGCGCCTCGGCAATGAAATTACAGCAAAAATGAATAAAAGTCATTTATTCAACTAAAAGAATGTTTGTCCTTTAAATTAATTTATAAGAAATAATCATGAATTATTTGAGATTTATACTGTATATGCCGAAAGAAGGCCACTGCAAACTAATTTTAAGTTATTTTTCAATTTTCGTTTTTAAATTTACCGTACAATCTCCGTAAATGAATTGACCGAGTATTATACAATCAACGACATCATGACTTTTACAATGGTTGCAAGAAAACCATATTACAAAACTACGTCTAAGACTCGTGGTTCATGAGAAGAAACTGTTTGAAACTCTATTGCTTTTGATCACTGTCCAATCAAATATGAGTCAATGTCATTAATTTGAAGTATTGATTTATATCAAAACTCATCCTGAACTTTTCTTTTTAGCACGGCTTTGAAAAAGAAAAACTTGGATAATATTATATAAGTTGATACGTACTGTATGTTTATTCTAATATTTAATTCATGACCTGGCTATCATACGCGGGTACAAAATCACGTAAATGAGGAAAATTGCTATCTTAGATTTATGATGAAAGCATCAAGAGTAGTTTTTCTGGGCCTGGAGAAAAAATGCTTATGTTTCATCATAATTAAAAAATGAATCACAATAAATGAATGTGGTTCTTAGTGTTGAGAGATGAAAGGTACTGAACAATAATGCATTTGGGAACACGTTCGCTCAACAAATGATAAAAAGGATAAAGATTTTTTTCCCTTTTTTATTTAAAAAAAAAAATGTGGAAAAAAGAGAAAATGAATAAGATTGTAAATCTATTCAAAATTAACGATGTTTTCAAATACTTTGATCTCCATTTCTTGGCTCCGGACCGTCGGGGTCCAACATGTAGGTATAGCTGTAAGTCTTTCCGCGGTCCCTCATATACGACTCGCAACTCGCCTCAAACGCTGAGGAAAAGTTAATTATATCATTTTTTTATGACAATTATAAGTTACTATAACCATAAATAATGCATAAATTTCACTAACAATATGATAGCAAATTAACAATATAATAATAAAATAAAATTATACTGAAAGGAAAAAGAAGCGCAGGGTAAATTATTTAAGTTCATTGGTAGGTACCCCCCATAACTGCAAATGAAAATTAACTGTAGTAATTAATATCTCGTTTGCACGAAGTTTTTGTCATTTCACATTTCCCGTGCAAGGCACTATGTACTGCACGGTTGAATGATTTCACATACTGGGTAGAGTGCACATCGTCAAAGAGACTCGTATACCCGCGGTTCACATTCTAAGGACAATCTGTACACTTGTATGAGTGTAGGTAACACCGTATAAATTACTTAAAATGAGAAAAAAAACTTAACCCTGCGTTTCTTTTTTACTTTCAGTATAGATAATCTGAAACATTTTTTACTTTGAAGTTGATATTTGAGAATTTTTTTTTTTATAAAAGAATTATGTTCGAGTTTGTGTCCTTAAGATAAATTTAATAAGGCTATATTATGATATGATAGATGTTACTGTCACACCTATCATAATTAACGTTTAAAAAATATGAAACTCTTTATTTATACAATTATACAGTTTAACTATTTCAAATACTCACAGAAAGATTGCTGACTGCACTTAAGTGAAGATAGAGTATATGAAGCATTCTGATTTAATGATGTCCCTATATCATTGAAAAACAAGACTGTAATCGGTAAATTTTCTTTTTCGAATTCCACGCCAAAATCCATCCTTGTTTCGCCATCTTTCACATTACAATTACATGATTCGTCTGGATTAGAACATGCCCCTGTTAAAGCACAAGGACACATGCCTGTCTGGCTCAAACTACCGGGAAAGAACTCCTTCATCTGATTTTTCATATTGGTAAAATAAAAGCCTTTTAAATCAGAATTCTGCAAAAAATAAAGAAGTATATATCTTAGATTAAGTTTATGTACCACTGCTGTGTTCGTGCTTGGCTAGGTCAACAAGATGATGAGATGAAAAAATACGACATAAAATTATTAGTTTAAACATATTCAATATTTCTTAAATTGACACAATATTTAAAGAAGGCCAATAATATTCAATTAAAAACAAATCATCTTCAGAATTCTTTGGGTTTTTTAAAGTTATTTGTTCATATGTTTTTAGAGACATAAACTTTTGAAACATCTACGGAGCAATTGTCGATAAAGACATAAAGAAAAAACATACAAGCCATGAAAGTTTTACTTTCTTCACAAACAATGTACGTATTAAACGTGTCGCAATGTTTCTAGACCGACTGGTCCCTTTGTCAAGCTAAACGTTGCGACATGTTATAAACGTGCAGTATTTGTGTAGAAAGCAAAACTATCATATCGCCCATTTCCAAACTGATAAATCTTATTGAACATACCATGCAAGTGAAGGAAACCTCTTGCACACAAAATTTTGAGAAGTCGACAATCTTCTGAACTACGTTGTTTTCAATTGTATACTCAATAGGGTTTAGTCCAGGACTGGCTTGGAGGGAGGCGACGTGTCTAAAGACAAACACAAATAATCAGGTCGAACTGGCTATATCAGAATTCACACCGGATACACTGCATATTGTACCGGTACATCAAAGATATCGACCCGTTTCTGTAACATCTGATATTTTTTTTATTTGTTGTCCTAATAACATTCTTATGCAGTTGCTGTTACTTTTACGAAAATAACTAATATGAAAATGTAAGCAAAATTCAAGTTTCCGCCATATTTGCTGTTCACCAGGACTCCATGATAAGATCACAAATTGTTACTCATAATGTCGATGATGCGGTTTTTAAAGGCCGAGTACTGTTGATAAATTATTATTTTCTATCTGTTAACTATTTTCTAACGATGGTTTTAAGAAAATTCATATTTTCAGGAATTATTTATGTCAATGAAAATGTTTAGCTAGCAGTATCAAACCAGTAAGACAACCTATATCACGGACAAGTACATGATATATTGAGGGTATGGGATGTTTAACAAAACAGCGTTTCATTGACCAATGAGTGCGAGTTGGTGATATTGAGTAAGAAAGTGATACATTTATCTGAATGAATTGGACGATAATGCCGGTACTTACGGTACAACAGTGACCCCAACATGTGGGTATGTCTCCATATCACAATGCACTAATACAGGCGCCCCATCACCATCTGGACCATCAATGTCTATAATGAGGGCACCGTCCTTCTTCTGGTTAAGTTTAAACTTTGCTTCATCACAGTCCTTTGGAATATCTTAAATAGGCACCGTCAGTGTTTGTTATTATAGTTAATAAATATTAATGTTGTTTTATATACACCCCCGTATGCACGATACTATGAATATTACTTACACACAAAAATAGGATGTCTAATGACATAAACATGTATATAGCAGTATTAACTTATTAGTGTCAGTGATACATTAATCTGAAAAAATATTGTCACGTCGTTTCCATAATTAATAAATAAAGCAAACATAGTGCATCGACATGCCTGGGTTATAAATGATTTATGACATGTATTGTGCGTAACATCATAATTTGATTGTTGGAAGTCAAACTAATTGTATAATCATTTAAGTGATTTTGAAATATCAAACCACATTCAAACCATTACCTATGCAATTAAAAGAGTAGAACAATCACTACACACATAATACTAGCCAAAAGGAATCGAACTTCACACAGATATAAAAAACCAACCAAACAGTTTCGACTACACAAATACATTTAATATACTAACCGAAAGATTTCGGACTACACAGAGAAGTTAACAATACAACCAAAAGGTTTCGGACAACACACGGACACATAAAATACTAACCAAAAGGTTTCGGACTACACACAACCGGACCAATCTTTGTCCGGAACTTTTGGCTTCCCGTTAACTCCATATGGACTGACTGTACCGGCAGTAAGTACCGTGCTAATATTTTCCCACCATCTTCCACCAAGCTTGCAGAACCATCACAGTTACAGTTAGATCCCCGTACTTGACAGTATCCGTCTAGCTGTCCGCAGGGGCACTATACACAGACAAACAATTAACAAGGTGATGTGTTAATTGACTGGAATACCCTTGATTTTAGTAATACTGTATTCTTGTTATGTTGCCATGCGTTATAGCCAACACACGGCGTGGATCATTGAAAACAAGCATTTTTTAAGTACCATTGAATTGGTACTTTAGTTATCGTCAGGAAAACATGTTGGGTGTAAACTATCCAGCGTACGTCTTGTGAAACATATCTCCTAGTATGCAACACGACTTTTTCGTGTCGCATATAATTTTATCATTCTATTAATAAATGACGACAACCATTCCAACTTTGGACTATAGACGACCATCCCTTCTTAGAAGCTCTTCCAATTTTAGACGACAATCACCACGTAGAAAAGCATTCCATCTTTAGACGACTTCCCTACGTTGAAAAAATAAACCAAACTACCTTCGTGGGGAAAGCATTCAATGGAGAGACGACCATCTACAGATGACCCTCCCAACGCAGAAACATTCCATTATATAGAAAGACAACACTTTCTTTAACTTCTTTTAAACTCACATCTCAATCTATGAACGACTTTCTATGTATGATATATTCTTTTTTATCTTCAAACCGAATCTGATGCTGTGATTTTCGTTTTTATATAATCTAAAGTTGAACCTTAACCTCCCGAATCATTCATGGTGTAATTTAACATTTCATCTGCAAACGACACTCTCTCTCTCTTCATTTTTTCTATTCATTTTATCTATCACGTTATCTGTTGGCGATCCTCTCTTTTATGATTTCGCATAATGCAACAGTGGACATTTTCGTGTATGGAAATATTCGTATTAATACTCTTTGAAAACAAAGTGAAATGAGAATGGTTCTGACATTTTTTAAACTTTTTAATCTATCATCTTTATCATTTATATTAAAAAAAATATTCGTATGCGGATATTTTCGCGCTATTTCACGATATGAAAAAAACATTCGTGCATGTCCACTCTGCGAAGAAAATCTGCTTGTATAGTAGTCATGCTACCTAAGGAAAAAATCCTTATATCTTGAGTGATTTTCATTACCATGCCTTCTACAGACGACCCTCCCCATGTCAGTTGTTTATTTCCATTGCCGTCCACCCAGTAGGTATTCCCTCCCAGCATCACTGCATTCCAACGGCACTGTGCCCTGTAACAGTAAATATTGAATCACGTTCATGCAATCGTGAAAACATTTGAATATCATCATATGAATCGAAATAAATATCATATTAAAATTTTCCTAATCTAAAATATATATTGATGCTTTGCTTCATTTTATAGGTAGAATATAAAATGACAGCCAACAATGTATCAAATTTTTAAAGGAAATGAAACGACCGAAATTTGCTATTATGAACAGCAGTTTGTGGTCACGGCACCAAGTAACCAATCAGAGAACTTGTAACTAAGTATAAAATCCAATTTGAAATTATGTTCGAAATGTGGCATTTATCCCCGTTCTGTCGTTCACTTTGTTTGTAATGATAACATGAAAATAAGACAACAAAGATATTGTGTAACATAAAACAAAGATTTCCAAAGAATACTTTTTTGAAAACAAAAATGAACTTTCGTTGGTAATCAAAGTATTGAATGAGGCTGGTTTTATATATGTAAAGGTAAGCTCCATAACAACCTGTTCAAGTTCTAGATACACGATGAAACATTTCTCTTAATCTATTTGGAATGTTGAAATTAAAATTTTGTTAATGGTTTTCAAAATAATATATCTGATACATCATATCGCTTGTAACATTAATTTCAAAATTTATGCGAATATGCCGCGCCGCAGCAGCCTTAGATATAGCTTCACCGTGACAAACGCCTTGAACTCGACTGTGAAAAGAACATTTTGTTAATATTTAGTATTGTTTTGTTTTGATGTTTCCCAATTTATAAATGATTTAGATCCATTCAACTTTTATTCAATTTTAATTACAAGCGAATTTTTTTCCGGAAACATTTGCATATCTTAAAGACAGAAAGTTCTAACACGTTTGTATCAATAAAGGAACATCAGGAATAAATATAACTAAAACGGAATGTCAAATTTTTTGCACACTAACAAATCTTAATGTTAGTTTAGACAAACTTTACTTACGTCACCTCCTGGTAACAATAACCAGAAACATTTGCTATCTTCTTTATTTGGTCCAGGGTTGCCAGGTATTCCAAATCAAAGTCGGGAGCCCCCGGTGACACAAACTTGAGATCGACCTTGACTTTCACAATGGTGACACCAATGTTGTCTGGGCGCATGTCACATTCAACCGTAACGGCGGGAATGGGTCCTGTGCCGTCTGGGTCGATAAGGTATGGCCCGGACTGGGCTTTTGAATTTTTCTGTAGAATCTCATCGCACGTTTGTGGAACCACTGTAGAGTGTAATACATTGTTATGACTTCGAAAACTATCACCATTAGATCTTGAATGATTGGTTCTGTCGGAGGGAAAAGTAAAGGAAGAAAAGGAACAGGAGAAAAGGAAGCAAGTCCCATTCATTCCCTTAATACAATTATAGCAAGCTGTCTATCTCGGCATAGCTGTTCAAACAATAACCAAATAAAATTGTAGTACAACGTTGCATTTACATATTTTTCCACAGAACAGATTTCCACACTATATAAACCCCCGTTAATATTGCCAACCCCCGCATATCGCCAAATGCCAGGAGTTTTTTATACAAATGTATCGTCATTTTGGACATGCATGTTCACTGTCACGGATAGTGGTGAGTTAAACCGTGCGTGTCTCATCCACTTTCCTGTAAGGCTGTATGTGTGTTCAGGTAGAGTATTAAGAACAACAAAGCCAAAAAAAACAACTCACCCCTAAAACTGACCCATGTTTTTTGGTAAGTCATTCTAAAATGGACACAAATGCAACGGCACATGTTCGGCCATCTACTACAACAAGTCATTTTTAACCTCTTGATGCCGGTATCATCCAATATTTCGAATCACACTACCGTAAACAACAGCTGACTCACTTTATTGATTGTTTGGACAGTCAAAAAGTTCCAATGATTCTTTTGAATGAAGCTTTCCGTTATGTTAAATTTACTTGGGACAACCTACTCAGTCTACGATTGCAAATTGCTGACGACACTCTAGGCTTGTACCACGTGATGAAATGAACCAATCAATGTCGCGAGAAACTCTTGATGACATTTCTTGTATGGAAACTTTACTTTTCACGTGTCAAGGACGACCTGGACTTCTAAGATCCAGATATGCGTTTAACCGTACACCAATTTTTCAACATCGATCGTGATCTTTCACAGTGTGAAAACATGACAGATGATGCCATTTTATCGTCAGTTACGAAAACGTCTCTTACCGACCAAACTTCTACCGATGGCTCTGATGATGAGAAAGAGAGTGTACCACCCCCTACATACACACAAAATCGCGCAGCAATGGACATTGTCGTGCGTTTTTTTTAGAATCTAAACATTCTACAACTGTTTAAAGGGAACATGATGATGCATCTACTGTCAGCATAATCGATGCATCATCATGTTTTTATCCTTTAGCAATCATATATACGATTATTTTTTTTTCACGTAAAAGTATGGCAGAAATACATAGTTTACTTCTTCAATACAAAATGTCTATAGAGAAACAATGACACATCCAGTTAAAGGTTTTGCTGCCGCGAACTGCTTTCCCACATTTAATGAAAGATATTTCATAAAACATCTCTGCACATTTTTGTAAACCTTTTATCGAATGTTAGTTATGGAAGTTAAAGAAAACCCAAACTGTAATCAGCCCACCGTATTACGTTAAGTAAGCATTATGCTTGAGCCTTTCTAATATCATTGAGTTAACCATGTGAAAAAGTTTATATGAAAAACCATTGCGTAGTTTAAATAATTCCTTTTCCTTGCATTTACGGCTCATACGACTGAAAAAGTGCATTCCTTTCATAGAATAGTTTGAAAAATATGCTCAACAACGAATATAATTGTAAGAATTTTTCGGCAAAATGATGTCTCATGTATACATGTAACGTTAAGATGTCATAGATTGATAACTAATTAAGTATTTGTATTCATGGAAACTTCAACTTCAAGAATTCATAGATTAGTATCTGATATAGTATTTGTGTTCAAGAAAACTTCAAAATGAATGTTGTCTTAAGAGTAAATCTAAATTCAATATCGACGGAAGTAGTAATGCTTACTGAAGACTTCAAGAATTCCGATGAAAAAAGCTTGATCAGAAAACATATATCGTTTACACAAAGAGATCTACTAATCCCCAAAAACATAAAGCGATATCAGGTTCTATCTCAAGTCAGCCTTAAAAAACTACGAATATAGAGGGTCTATAACTTTTTTAATAAATTAATTAATTTTTGGCCCTACCTTTACAGGATAATCCGTTACCGTCGTAGCCAGGTTTACAGCTACACTCGAACGAACCTTCGTTGTTAGTACAGTCAGCGTTGATGTGGCAGTTGTCATCTCCTGTCTCACATTCATTTATATCTGAAAATAATCAGACGGTTGGCAATGTACCGCGGCGTCTATACCATTTAAAACGAGTTGTTATTTGATTAATATGTATAAATATATATATATCATGATAATATATTTCTGTTAAGAGAAAGTATTTATTGAAGATGTTACGGTTGCTAGAGGATTAACGTTTATACTTATGCAAATCAATAAACATATATATATTGCTGCCCAATATATCTGATGTGGGTATATTGAATGTTTTAAAAGAATTCAAGGGAGTTTTTGTTGATGGCTTTTTAACATATTTCTAATAATACTCATCTGAATATTGTATACTTGATCTTGTACATTAACAACACAGAATGTGTTGTTTTTTTTAATTGAAGTACATATGGTACCACCGTAGCAGCTAGGATTACGCCGAGTGGTTTCCATATCAGTGATTTTACCGCTCAGAGTATTACCCCGTGTATATGAAAGATAAGCTTCATATATTAATTTATTTTTATTTGGGTTAAGAGATACTAACGTTTAAGGTGTAATAATTTTTTCATTTTGATACAGTGCAATTACTATTTTTGAATTGAAACATTATAAGTTAAGTTTTGGATTGGTAGTAAATTTTTCTTAATTTTACATTTTACCTTACATAACACTGCAAAATAATGACTAATCAATTTGCCCGTCATGTACAATTTACCTGTACAATTGATGCCGTCACCACTATATCCGTCGTCACACACACATTGCTTTAGAGTGCACTTAGCGTTGGCATGACAGTTTGAGTCTACCCGACATATTTCTGACGATGATGAATACAAAATAAAATTAGACTTATAAAATAGCAATGCATTTCCCTATGAATATCTGCAATACTTATTTCAATGATATTGAAACCAGATTTTAATTTACTAAATTGCATTGAATATATTAACGTGACAAAAAGACTAGCTTCTGCTACATAAATATATTATAATAAAAGTTAGAGTTATGAAATGAACCCCGAATTTACGTTTGAGGAGGAGGAGGTTGTGATTTGTTGTAAAACTTGTGAAAATATACATTAAGATTTGCGATTATGATTTTAAAATTGTTTCAACGCCAAATATCGATCTTTCTTAATACAAAACATAGTATATGGAAAGAAGAACCAAAGTAAACAAACTAATATTGGTCATCTTCATTGTTTTTCAGTGTTTTCTTCCTGACAGGTCGTATTACTATCATTTGTGTACTTACGCTTGCAGTAGAATCCGTCTCCTTCGTAAAAGGCCTTACAGACACATTGAAAGGAGCCAGGAACATTGTTACATTTAGCGTTTACGTCACAGCGATTCTGCTTACACTCATCGATGTCTTCAAAACAAAGTCAAAATATTCATCTAATTTATTATTAATTATTTTTGAAAAAGTCAAATACAGTCGAACCCGGTTATATTGAAATCCACGGGGTATGGAAAAATACTTCAAATTAACCGGTTTTCAATATAACTGGGGACCAACATGAGACAGCTTAAACAGCTTTTTTATTTAGCCTTTATCGTATTTCTAGTACACAGGTAGATATACAGTAATGTGTGCCGTCCATGTAAGGATAGGTACGTATAATCGGACCACATTACATGTTCAGTTTAATCAACATTTTATTCCAACATTTAATATTTGAGTAGATATTTACATTGTAGTTCAAATCTGGAATCATTCTCATGTTGTCGGAAAGTCTGATTTGATTTAGGACGGATGAAGTCAATAACACGCGTTTGTTTTCGTTACTTCACGATATATAGCAACAAAGACAAAAAAAGCATGTGGACGGGGATTTTTTTTTTATTTCAAATTAACCGGTCTCAATATATCCGAGTTCAAATTAAGTGATTTCGACTGTAATTATTATA
>JAULCA010022229.1:31281-47542 GCA_032360845.1 Crassadoma gigantea
TCTGAATTGTATCATTGCTAAGATTTAGTTTGATATTACACTGATTGTATTTATATAATTTGGATCTGAATAAGTTTTATAACTTGCGAGAAATAAAGGATTCATTTCATGATTATATAAATCATACAGAAATGAGTCTCGGAAACCTCTCTTCCACGTTTAACACGTTTAAAATACATCCTTAGGTAACGTGATAGATATCTTCTTTAAAAAAAACTGATAAGCAGTTTAATCATTTGTTGGCAATTGAAATCAGATAATCAGCTGACGACATATTGGAAACTGTAAAAACAAACACATAATTCAGTAACACTCAATATGAATATTTTGGTATAACGGTTTTAAAAAATATTTTGTGTTATGATGAAAATAAAAAAAGTAATTTCCTTTGCTAATTGTGAGCAACATGGGTGAGACACTGGCAAATATTTCATATGACGGTACAAGTTAGTGAGGATAGCACCCGTTAATTAATTCAAATGAGAAGGAAAACCGTATTAATACACAAATGGTCGTCTAATAAACAATGTCAAGAATATTTAAAAAGAATATTAGATATTTTTATCTGTATATTCAATTTGCTTGAAAGTCATTTTCCCTCCCCTCTTAAAATAAGGTTATTATGGGTCAAATGTTGGCTTGATTTCATTGCAGTTATGATGGTAAACAAAAAGTAGACAAGCCGATGCTAGTTACCAAAAGGGACTGTTTAACCATGATGTTATACTGTAATTGAAGACAATTTTCTAGTTATCGTACTCATGTTATTTTTTAGGAATTTCGTTGTCTTTTCCACTACTAACCTTTGCATATTCCCGACGAGTCATTCCGCGCATATCCAGATCTGCACTGGCAGATGTTATCAGTGCAATCGGCATCATATTCTAGGCAGTCTTCGTGTCCAGAACACGAGATATTTTTAGATCCGATTGCTACAAGAAAAATATGATACATCTCCTATTTCATGGTTTGTGTCGATTATAGTTTAATTTATTTCTAATAATATTTCTGAATAAAGTTATATATTTTAATATATATATATGGATAAATTATCATGTGGTACCTTTTGCAATCACCATTGAAATCATATGGAATAAGAGTACCTGGTTGTGCTTACATTCAGGCTACGTATTTAATTCTTGTAGTGATTCAAGACCTATTACACTTGTCCCTGAATCAAGTTTTGCCATTAAATATCATATCTGGAATTTTCTCCAAATTAACGAAATGCCCTAAAATTTTAACCACGCAAACCAAAGGAAAATATAGTAGATGATTTTTGTTTTTATGATAGTAATTATCATAAAAACAAAAATTATCTACTATATTTTATGAATCAATGCCAGTAGTTTTTGAAAAGTTTTGGCCTAGTCGTTAACGATCCAGCATTTTACAGATACGGCTGTGTTCAGATCAAAGACGTCATTGTAGCATGAATTTGGAGTGTATTGTTTTTTCTGTCTACACATTTGTTGTAGATTTTTCTATAGCTTTACTCAGTCGGGTTAACGTACTTGAGCAGCCAGTGTGAAAGTCTCCTTGAAATCCGTCCCCGTGAAATCCGCTCTTGCATATACAGGTCTCAAACGCACCCTGACTCTCAATACAGTCAGCGTTTGGGTCACAAGTAAAGTACTCGTGAAACGAGCAAGTGTCATTTTCTGCCGCCTCTGCAAATATAAACGATTTTCTGTGTTAGATCACTCAGTTAGAAACTATCTTCTCAAACAAATAAATACCAATTTCTCTCCCATGTCGGTTCCGTTGACCATTATTATTGATACATTTACAAAGTTTATAGATGGTTTTGTTTCGATTATTCGCAGTAGATGCGACGGTTTGGAATTAAGAGAAAAAACACTATGCATAGACACTTCGCAATGTCTGTTCCTGTGACCTATACGTAAATTATAACTTATATGAAGAATTGCACAACGCGATCATAAACTATTTTATGAGGCGTTTTGCGTCTACAAAACCACAAAAGAATTTTTTCTATTGATCTCTACATTAATAACTTGAAAACCAATTTATGCTGCCAAAGTTGTAGAGCATTTGTTTATGTAGATAAATATAAAAAAAAATATGTAGTTAATGTGCTCGACAGAAATTAAGAAAGTATGAAATTAACAAGAGAGCGGACCGGAAAATCTTAAAGAGAACAGTTAGAAATAATTTGGCCTAGCACGCATGTCTTCCGTTGTTGTTCACCTGTATTAAAGTTTATTTGGAAAATTACGAATAGCCAATTGTTTGGTTTTGCCAAAAATCTACGTATAATGGTATTTCGAGAGTTAAAATTCTCCTTTACATTTTTAAAGTGAAACGAATACTAAAGACAATCAAGCATTTGTATCTATTTAATTATCAAAAAAACATGTTACTCATACTAATAGTTCACGTACCGGTCACAGTTGCCATGGCTACCAGCAGTAGGACGGAGACAAAGGTAACACTGGACGTCCGCATCTCCATCATCTTGGCGCCCGATCAACAGTCTTGAAACGTAAGGAATTTGCTTTAGTTTCTTACATATCATATTTTTTTTAATTACTTGACAACACAATTTATTTTGGCTCATTTCTTTTTTTTTTACAAGGACAATGTGACGATCTAGAAAGGTTTAGTAATACCGAAAACAAGTTCCATCCTTAAAAATTGTAAATAACTTATAATGATGTTATGTTATTTTATATTATTTATGCACTTGATTATTGCTACTACATATTAAAAAAATAATATTGCATGTCAGCATAAATTTCTTAAACGAGATTTATAATACATATTCAAAATTTAAGGTAAGTTTATGTTAATATTTCAAATTCTCCAGTTCACGTTATTCATTTAGTAAATATCGTTTATGCCTGTATCGTACACAAAACCGTATCAAGTGTTTTACACACAATATTTATTTACAGACAGGCAATGGAGTATAAGGGTATAATTCAGATAAAAATTTATGCTGTTCCAATTATAAAACATTACTTAATTTGCCGACATTAGGGAAATGTGATAAAAAAATACTGCTTAAATATATACAAATTGGCTCAATAAAGCTTTTGAGGTTTCACTTTTTCTTTTAAGCAAAATTATCAATAGTCAAAAGTCAAAGCATTCCTTTGAAGACAGATAAAATGCACTGAATATAAATCAAAACATTATAATGGAAGAGCGCAGTCTTGAGTACTTGTAACAATAGAACCAACCGACCGTTGGTGAAAAAGTAACGACGAAAGCAAAGCATGAATATATATATATGTTAAAATGTTAATATATCATATACAGTGGCATTCAAAAAGTAACAGAAAAGGAAAAAGATTTGTTTCTGTCAGTCAATTAACATGCGTGACAATCAAAATGGCTACATTAATACAGTACAACCTATCAGTAGTGAGGCAAATTGGTTGCACCAGTTTTAAAATCACGCAAATTTGGTTACAAACATTTGCCGGAATTTGTTAAAGTTGATGCATTTGTTGAAAAAGACTAGCTGCCGAACGCTTCTACCTATTCGAAATAATTAAGGTATATTTGTTGATACTATTAAGCATGTACAATTTATATTTAAATATTTACAATTGCCACTGTTTCTGAATCGATAACGTAAGTCTGGGCAAGTCTGTTTATTTCTCAATAACTTGAGTGTAGAACGTGTCCCAGTTCACCGCGCATGAATATACAGTTTTATGTAAATATTGGCAGACTTCTTTCCGCAAACCTCATGTCAGTGTTTACAAACAGACACTAGCATTTAGACAACCGTGCGTTCGAGAAACCGAAATAAAAGATTTTATTTTTGTTGTTGTGTGTATTACTTTTTTATTAAGATGCTTTTGTCAGCTAGTGCCAGAAGCTACAGTCGCGATTATTCGTCAGTACAAATTTTCATCTGAGTGTAGGCCGCCATGACTCAGAAACGATGGCTATAATTCCCAGAAATGAAGGCATTTTTCGTCTCCGAACAGTCACTCGGCCGACAAACGATTTATCCACATCATACATGTCATATTTGTACAAACCTCTGGTAAGCTTACAAACAGCAATTTCAATAACTGCACATTACGCAATTTACCTCGTGCTCCATTGAATTAATCATCTCATAAACCAAACAAAATGAATGGTTATTTCTTAATTGGTTCAAACGTATCATACTCATTTAAACAGTGCATTAAATATAAAACAAAGATATTTAGACACAAAATAAATTTATAGTTTTTTTTATGAATCTTTTATGAAAATTGTAAATATAGCAATTATCTGAAGAACGATTGATAATTTTGCTACATAACTGATATTTTTGTGTTGATAAAATGCTCACTAGAATGTTATTTAAGAGCATTCCACATTTGTTTTTTAACCAATGAATTCATAGCTGATGTGTATGTATCTTGTATGGACCAATTACGAAATATTTAAATCTATTTCACAAATATGAACACAATGATAACTATCATTAGAACATAACACACATTGATAAATGTAAATGTCCTGCTTTTTGGATGAAATATGAAAGAACAAATAGGTAACTAATCGACGTCGAAGGTAACATTTGCCTTTGAAGTAATTTATTCAAAGAAATAAGTCCAGTTCGTCTGTATTATACAATAGGATAGATAGGTCATTGCGATAAATATTCATTTTACTTACAATGTTTTGAAGGTCCTTTCGGCACCAGCTGTAGATCTAGAGCAAAACGTCAAGAATGTATCGTGACATTTGGCATTAATGCGTAGTTGGTATTGACGTTTCATGTATATGGTTCTTTCATGCGGACGTTAATGGCTTGTTAACAAACAGCTTATTCCATATTTACTGGAAATAAGTCATAAATAAGAAAAGCCGTCTAGTGGATTTAAGATAATAATGTAGTGTATTGTGATGTCAGAGGGACACAGTCTGCCGTAAGATGTCAAGGACATGAATGTTAATGGCCAGAAATAAAAAAAAGGATGATGATGATTCCAACTCATCATTATAATAGTAAGGAATTAGAGATGAACGTTCAAAGCCTGCTTAAGTAATCATGGAAACATTTGCCTAATAAAACGTTTTCTTGTGAATACGTTATACCGCTTTTGTATATTTCACTCTATTAAAATCCTTTCTCAGCTTTTAGCAGTTAGAAGGATGCAACTGAAAAAATATTTCGTCAAAACTCAATGATCTCTAAAGTCGGTTTTCTTCTAATATAACACGTTACAACTACCGCCAAAAGAAAATAACGACGACTGTCTTTCTCCTGTTGCAGCTTAAATTACTTTTTCATTTCCTTTCATTGACTTTATTGACTTAATGCAAGTTCAAATCATAATGCTCGTAATGTTCCTATTAACAGTTTAAATTCTTGTATAGCATGATAATAGCATATGATAAATATAGAGCCAGTTTAATTCCTAGATCAGTCTGAGAATGACCATTCATACATGTATGTCTTTCTTTTTCTTTCTTTTAGATAAATGCATATGTTGAGTAGTTGCATGGTTAGCCTTCCCGATCAGATTTGAACTGGTATGGGGTCACCTGCCCGACCACATAGGTTTTTCCCGGGTACTTCATGTGACAGAATGCCAAAAACTGTGACTACGCATGTGAAAATGTTGTTGTTTTTTTTCGGAAAGACTGTAGATTTTATAAAAAATTTCTAAAAAGAGCATCATTCCTTGTGGGATTTAAATGAGCAATATTAAAGATGAAAACAAACAATATATAATCAATAACAGTGTTCTGTGTGTAGAAAAAGCAGCGGGGTTACACGGTGATTCAGGCACTAGTCACTTCAGATTATAACATTATCCTTCTAACCGACTGAGCTACCTGAACAATGAAAATGCCTAAGCCAAACTGTTCTACAGTTACATGAACAGAATAAAGGGGAGGTAGCTTTATATACGAAAAACCACAGTGCAGAGGGACCGGTATCTATAATCAGCATTCCTAGTAGTTAACAAAGTGATTGACGTCGCCCGCCTATTCTCTCTCCACACGAAGCTGCGGTTACAAGGATGTCGATAATGTAATGGCATCTACCTTAATGTTAACAAAATGTCTATTTATCGGATGAATAACTGTTAAATAAATCACACGTGTTATCTCGTTGTAGGTGAACATAGGTAAACAATAGTGTGTAACAATAGCCCACAGGTCTGGGTAACAGCGGTAGCGCCATATGTTGCCATTTGCCAATGACAAGAGATTGCATCGATGAGAACATTCAGGTGTGGTATGGAAAATCGGGACTGATCCAACGACTTTGTGGTCCCTGCATCTATGTTGGGTCATTCTGTGATCTATATCACCAACAGCAACTAAATCTTAAGTAATTAAAAAAAAGATATATATATATATATATATAAATATAAAATCAATATATGTCAACTGGACGGAAGTGTGGATTAGAAAAAAGAAACAAATTAAAATAATAGATGTCATTGCTTGATACCAACTGCATATAAACACTATTTCATGTTTTTTTAGTCATTTTTGTCAGGATTGCCAAGGGGCTTTTTTGATGATTTATAAGTTTGTAGGCTTTAATTTCCTTTGTCTTTTAGGTCATCACATCACGTAGAGTCAGTCTGTCGCGTGTGCTGTTTTTCTTTTATCTTGACGACCTCTAAAAATTTGTTGATGAAGTAAACTATTCATGATAGCAGTTTCGCTACCCTATTTTACCTTTGAATGAGTGGGCAAAATTAATATGTAACGAACACATAATACATATTAAAAGTAATTATCCCCAAGCATAAACAATGATCGTTCTGCATAAGATATTTTGAAGTCTCAGATAGTGCGTTTATAAGGTGAAATACCAAAAGGCTAATCCAGTATGTTGATGTTGCTATTTTCTATTATCGTTTTCCTTCACAAAGACTTTTTTATATTTATAAATGGAACAATAGTAAGCAGTACAGTTTAGTATAATAGGAAGTTTTAATGCTTATATTTAGAGAAATAGTTTGCAGTACAGGTAAGTATAATATGAGACTTTCTTTGCGATTACAGTTTAATTTACACTTCAGTATTTTCTTGGTGGATGTCGAAACTAGAATCTACAAAATTTGTTGATAATGTAAACAAATTTACTTTTATTGTGAAAAAAATCTTAACAAACGCTCTTTTTAATCTCTAAAATGAAGGAGATGTGTCAAACATAGCTTCAACCAAAATGTAAAAAACCTTGAATTAATATAAATGATCTATAAAACGATTGTCTTTAACATAAAACGGTCAAGCTGTGTATAGCTTTGTTAGCTTGACAACAAAATGAAACCCAAAACTTTAAAAAATGAAGATATTCAAAAATATTTAAATGAAGAACTTAAATAACGCTTATAAAACCATTATGAAAAACAAAATTCAAAAGTAATTATACAAAATATTTGATCATAGTAAAACTATTTCTTTATGCATACATTATTAGAAGTTTGCTTTCACGATGTGTTAAGCTAACACAACTTTGAGAGTCTGAATTATTTTTATTCATTGGTATTAAAAGTGATTTGGATGATGTACGCTAGAAGAGAGAAAACATTTCCGAAAGGCTACCTACCTTACATAGTATCCCTGTGAGTTTTAATGGTGTTATCTCTCTTAAATTGGTTATTTTAAATTATTGTTTAGCAATACTTTATCTGTCGATGAAGAAATATCATTATCAAACGTTACATTCCACTGATTTATATACATTTAGTGTTTGATCTGCCCAAACACATACATTCTTATATAAGCAAGATAATAAAAAAATGAAATAGTTTCGAAATCCTTATAGTTATTAGGGTGAAGGGTATACATAAAAGTGATTATGAGTTTTTCATGGCATCAATATACAGTATCACCTTGTTTTACCGCAACCCATTAAACCTTTACCCCGTTTACACCACTTATTTATGTAAAACCCGACATCTGGTAACTTATATATGTTAATGCTATTTCGGCCAATCAAAGCGTTAGTTATTGTTGTCATCGAAATAAGGATGTTTCTGTATATTTCCTGGAATTAAAACGCCAAGCAGGCCTTCATTTTTTCGTCACGATGATTCAAGATTGCATTACAGATACAACTTGTAGACCTCTTCTAGTTACCTCTACCGACATGCTTGCCTGTAGTTAAAACTCAGAAGTCATCCTCGGTAACTGGTAGAGGCATACCAATCAATAAACCGTGAAATGGTATAGGGAAGGTGACAATCGCAAAATATTTGTAATTTTTTATCCATTTCCGTGTTTTTTATCTCACGGGAAGTGTCGACTGTTTTTTATTTCTTCCATTCGAGGTTTATTGATGATTTATTACGTTTTCTGTTGTCGGTCAGGTAAGCTGACATATTGGTGATATATAAGTATCAGTGTTTATTTTCTGTACATCATATAAGGACATTGATTGTTACAGAGATAATGTAATAGTGCGCCAAAAGGTAAGAAATATCGAGATTTGTAGATAATATTGCGATCTGCATGTATTAATGTTGTTTACAAGGTAAATTATATTCTGTTATACGTATTCCGTTTCCATAGTTTGGAATTTTGAATATTATTTATATATCTATCGTATTTGTAAAACAATTTTTTCAGAAAAATTCAAAGAAAACGCTGATAACATAAATTTATGTAATGTATGTTTTTCTTCGGTTAAACGACAAAACTATTTTTCTAAAAAAAGAAAATGACGCTTAAAGTGTTACATATAGCTTGGTATTTTTTTCCAAATTGCCCGTTTTATAAGAACGGATTCTTGAACATAAAATACATAATCTGCATATTTTAAAATCATATAAAGAACTAAAACTGCCTTTGGATAATCACAATTGTACGAAATTAATTAAGTTACATATCAAATATTAATAAAATGATAATGTATTGTTGAACTACATTGCAGCATGAGCTATTCATGTTAAAATAATGTTTAATAAACTTTGATAACTGCCTATTTATAGACGTGTATCAATGAGTACATATCTTCAATGGTGCTTGTTTTGAAAATATAGCATTTAAGTGATGAGATTTTAATGTAAAATATATGTCCCATCATCACAAAAGTTAATGTACGTTTCATTCGTTTTGAACGTTTTCAAAATTAAATTAATATCGGTAGCCTTGCATTTAAGAAAAGGCTTAACCATGTATCTTAACGACATATTTCTCTCAAGCATTCTGTTACGCTCTTCAATTTCAAATGTTTCTAAAAAAAATAACAAGTAGAAGGTATTTGGGGTTTTTTTCAAAATATTTTATTTTTTCCAAAATCGATGATGCAAAATTGAAAAGTAATATATCCACACGATTCCCTTACGTTGAACAGCTGTATCCAACGATATTATCAGGTTTCTTCAATTTCAATTTCAAATGCATTATTAGTATGAAACAATGAAACACAGAAAAAAGACACACAGATTTGTAACATCTCACTACCTTTGTGACGGGCTATTCTGTCCGAATCGATTTTTTTTTCTGCTTTGGCTTTGGCTTCGGGGATACTGGAGAAGCTAGAAGAGATATTCTGTTGCAGAACAACACTTTGTACCACTGGTTTATCTTTTCCCTTTTAACCATTCTTTCTCTTAGAAATGTCCTTCTTCAACTCAAATTAGTTTTAATTTTGGTTTAGCTAATTGATGAGTTAGATGATGACCAGTTTAAAAACTATTGCACACTCAGTAATACTTATATCATAATGAATTACGCAAAATATGTCAAAGAGGAAAGGTCAATAAAAAGATATGCCACAAATCACATCGCATCTAATTTGCTAGGTAGTATATACCCTAAGCGTAATTAATTACGAGTGTTAGCAAGTGGTATAGGCCTAGAACTAGAACAAGACCTCAATAAGTACAAATGACATTTACAAATCTAGTTACCTCTCTTGGACTTTTTTTAATATACTTCTCTAAAGCATTTGGTTGGGCTCTTCAATTTTATTTCATTTTAAAACACTAATTTTGCATAATCATCAGATATAATCAAATATTTTATTTTCATTATTATTCATGCTGAATATCAATTCAATTCAAATGGGTTTAAATTCATTTTCTTCATAAAATGATAAATGCTGTTCTATTGATATATGCGAAATATGTAGAAATACCTTGAAAATATCTATCTTAACACAATTTAATGGCAACATATAGCATGTCTGCCTCTATTCACATATAAAAATCATATTTCTTTGCACAAACAACTGCAAAGTAACCAACCTCTTAAATTTCGGTGACTTTTGGCATAATTTGCTCCATTAATAGTCAATGGTCCACAAAAGGAAAACGCTAGGTGTGGTTAAGTGCTGAAATCGATCAAATATCCTATTCTCTTTTTCTTTTTAAAGATATATACAATAACTTATTTATTAAGTAAAAACGTGTATCACTCCTGATGATATTTATATGAAATGTATGTTTTCAATTTCATGATCGAAGGATGACCTCCTTTGCTATTTCATATTGGATATTGTACAGATTATGATGCGAACATATTTTTCCTTATGATGTTAATATGAAGATGCACGTGCTATATATATGAAATGACTCAGCTATATATGTTATCAACACTATTGTGTAGTAGCGATAAAATAATCGATAATCCATGTATATACGCCATACATATCGTATGACCAATCTATATGAACCTATATGGCCTCGTTGTGTACAAATATCACATAATCGTGAAAAACAAACATCCCACTTTGTTTTCCTTTAAATAGCAAGAGGGTATTGCAGATTTCTCATATATCTTAAAATAAAATACTTGTAGAGCTAAAACATGTAAAATACTATCCAACATGTTTCTTCATACTCCCCGGCGGTGCGCCTATTGTGTCAGAGGTATTCGGTTCAGCTGATATCAATTGAGATTTGTATGGATTATTCGTGACAAAATTAACCCCTCACCTAGTTTTTGTTCCCAGTTAAACGTAAATATGTCGGAACAACAACAGCTGGCAGGTCCTTGTCCTATCATCTTAAGTTACATAGCTTAGACTTCTTTTTCAGCTTTTAATGTGCGTGGGGCGTGGCAGCCTGCTTGTTTATAAAGCCTTTTCGCCTCCTTCCTACAACGCGGTGTCGTTAAAAAAACATTTATCTACGAAAATTGACATTTCGAAGCTATGGAATAGTTTTAAGAGAAAACAAGTGATAATAACCCTATTGTATATCTATATCAGAGACAGCCATGTTCTTTTACGTTAGCATGAATTATTGTTACTTGTCCATTTAGATCAAACAAGGATAGGACATTAAACTGCATGTTCTTTTAATTTATTTTACTGTCAGTGAGTACAATTCTTCAAACATTTGCATGGGGTTATTAGTATACCCAGTGTGAGAGCTGGCATAACAGTCTTGCGATTTTTCAACAAATTTTCGTTGCAAGTGTCAACAGTTCTTAAATATTTCAACAAATTTATAATAAATATCTGGAATATCCTTTCACATAAATTATGATTCACATTCTCAAGTGAGTATGTTTTGTTGATCTTTTCATTGATTTGTTTTGATAATGTCCCCCCCTTTCTGGTTATATTTTAACATATAGGCCATGGCATCAGTCTGCACTTTACCACATGTAGTGCAACTTGACAATTGCTCATAATGCCTACATGCATAGCCGAATGCATCACAATGTCTTGTCAATGAGAACTATGATTCTGCTTAAACTGCTAACAGTGGAAATATACCTGCCTGTTTTCCTATCGTGATATGTCGCGGTATTTGGCCCAGAGGGTGGAGGTGTCACATCTGGTTACCAATTAAAACTTACAATAATATGCATCGATCTTGGTTAGGCAGCCTACGTCAAGTACACTGACAAGGACGAGGATCTATATTACGCGTTTACAAATTTCATGAGGAGAATAAATGGAGCACTAACCACGTTTATGTCTTTCATCCATCATCTTATCCTGAGCAAATCACACCTGCCTGTAGAATATACCATTCTTTGGGGGGGTTTGGGAGTGTGTGGCGGGGGGGGTCATACGATATTTTTGCTGTATTGTTTGTCAGGTCTTAACGTTTAGGGTCAAATGTCTGTTCAATGGTATGTGTTTTTCCAAAATCGATGATGAAAGATGGAAATGTAATATACCCACACCATTCCCTTACGTCGGAGAGTTGTACCCCACGATATCATCAGGTTTCTTCAATTTCAGTTCGCGTGAAATAGTTGCTTTGATACATTAAATAGTTAAATAACTCCCTGAGAATAAAGACACAACGATTTGTGACACCCCACTACCTTTGTGACGGACTATTATGTCCGAATCGGAAACAATTTTCTAATTTGGGGAGAGTAAAGAAGCTAGAAGAGATATTCTGTCCCATAGCAACAATTGGTACCACTGGTTTGTCTTTTATCGCCTGTCTATTTGTTCTCTTCGGCATGTTCCTAAACTCATTATCATTTTGGTTTAGCTAATTGATTAGTTAGGTGATGGCCATTTTTGATGCATATTGCGCACTAAAAAATAGTCAGAACATTATAAAATGCCCCCCAAAAAATCAATTATGAAAAGTCATTTATAAAAGCATGACGCAAATCACATATCTAATTTGTTTGGTAGCATACAATGTATATCTATAACGTAATTAGGTACCAGTGCTAGCAAGTGGTATAAGCCTAGAATTGGAATTAAATCTCAATAAATACAAATGACATTTATAAATATAGTTATTTCTTTAGGATTTTTCTGAAATAACAAACAGAATCTGTTGCGCGATACGTTGCTGTAAACAACAATGACCATTATAGATATCGTACAATAACAGCAAACAGAATTAATTGCATCTGTCCATACCTTAACAACACGTATTCAATGACCAAATCATGACTATTCATTACTTTCAATGACGATGTATACTAAATCAATATTTTGTATAGATGCACATATAAAGGTCGAGCAATATTGTTGTCGTGTCAAGGATGGCGGCAGAAAATAAAAAGAAATAAATGTATTGAACTTCATCTTGTAAACATCGTGTGTGTGTACGTGGAGTCTAAACACAATACATGCATCTGCTTGTCAAGGAGTAAACGATTACTTTAGCAACAGTTTATATCTGGAGACACCGTATGGAAAAAGGAAGCCCCATTTCCCAAGTGATGTAAATCGTTGAAGATTTCCATGTTTCGACTTTCACTACGAGTTGTAGTCAGAATTCGTTTGGCACGGCTAATATGAAATACTAGTATCAGAATGAATCGTATTTGGTAAATAAAAGTTGTAAATTTGTCCAAAAAAAATAAATTGATGAAATGGACATACAACATAGTTAAATGATTACTTTCATTTACAAACCAGACGTTCAAATAGGTGATATATTTTTCGTGTTTTAGTGATAGAAATATCATTTCAGCCATCATGCAAATGTTTTCCAATAAAGACTGCGATATAAACTCGCCGCAAAGAGACCTTTTGACGATAGAATGAATGTTTAAGTAAACCAGAATGTAACATAAACCAAACCCCGATGTAGTTACATTTAAATCTTAAATAAATAAATCCTTATTTTATGAAGGCTGATGACTTTGACTATGGTCATAAGTGCGCCTTGTTAAATAGTTGTCACTTCCCCAGTTCGCGCTATGAGAACATCCTATTATTCGGATTCGACCCAGAATTACCTGGCGAGTGTCGGCGATAAAACCATAGCCATATTGTATTCTTATTGTCCATTTGGAACTCTTCTTTGTTATTTCTTATCTTACTGTTATCGATAGTTAGAATTAAGTTTTTGTGGACACTTCGATACTCTCTTTTTGTTTGCATAATATTTTACCATGTTGCTAAATATTCAATAAAAAGACAGTTGATTCATTTTCCACATAATTAAAGATAAGGTTAAATTTGATTGATCTATTTAAAGGATTAGATTAATCCCCCAATAAGAAATCTGACCATCTACCTCTAAGGAAACACGTCAAACGGCAACTTGGCAGAAAGTAGCTTGCTATAACGATCTTATCATTGACATTTCTCACTGATGACCTATTCACATATTACATATGTAAATGAACGTATATATATATTTCGAGCAACAAGACGTATGACGTACATTTAAAACCTACGCAAAGTCAATAAATCAAGAAACCTGAGTCCTCTCCGTTGTCAATATACACAGTATAAATACAGTTTTGCAATATCTTTAAACAATAGGGGGTACTGAGAAGTATCGTGTTACAATATACGTGTTGAGTTAACATAAAGAGGTAAACCTAGACAAGATATTGAACGTAAGGGGACATTTGTACAGATGTTCACGGTATGTACATAAGCGTGTTACATTTCTTGGAATATCTTCATTCTTTATCAGAAAGACATGTTTCGCTATGTGTACATTAATGATCACCATCAAGTAAAAACAGGATCATTGAACTTTTTTTAATCTAGCAAATTGAGTACCTGATAATGGACAACAGAGACAAACATACTTACTATCGTATACATCCACGTCATGACACGATGACGGTAAGGCGGTCAAAGTTTAAATGTTTTAAAAATAAGCAATACAAAACCATTTAACAAACTTAACTGGATCTTTAAATTAAGTCTATAAAAATATGTGCACATCTTTCTCTTACTTCCCTATGTGTCAGATAGAGCTGTTCAGGGTAAGAAATAGGTATAGGAAATGACTTTCTCACATAACCGGTCATGTAAAATAGCGCTGGCCATATAAGATATCCATGCTTGCTGGATTTTTATGCGCAAACATTATTCGCAAATATGGGAGATGCTAAATCTGGCTGGTTGATTCGTTTTGTCTAAAACGATCAGGGGGAAAATTGATATTTTCAAAATGGTAGCCAGTTCAAACGCATTTCATGGTTTTCTGAGCTTATTCTGGTTGTTGGAATGGGAGAGAAAAATACTCTTTCGTGCCCAAGGGTGTAGGGTAGGGAAAGCCTCAGGTTTTACCAAATTTGAAAATCCCTAAGTGGAATTTCCCTATCCTACACCCTTGTGCATTGAAGCTTTATATTATTAGACCTCCGAACGAATTAAAATATCTCCTCACAGTATTTCTCTTTATATATGTTTCAAGACGTTTTAGTCAAAGAAAAACAGAATTCCTATTATTGTACCCTAAGTTGTTGTATATAAAATGAGCTCACTTGTTAATCGTAGCGTTTATTGCCTGTTTGTGGATTTTTTGTTTCTTTTTAAAGATTGCTAAATAAAGAGATTTTGTTAAAGTTATGTTTTGTAAGAAAACCAAAAAACGAAGGATTTTTTTTTAACTCAATTATTTCATCGTAATGTTGAAAATAAAAAATTAATTGCGTTATCTATGATCAGAACAGAGGCAGTAATCACCTCATCATCAGTGTCCCGCAGTCGCAATTGATCTTGTTGCTGATGAAATGAGCAATTTCAGTACCATTGAGATAAGAGGCAGAAAACAAAGCATGTATCGACTCGAAAAAATATGACCAGACAAATTGTCCCCTGTTATGTTTTCCCGTCGACATGTAGGAATACATATGTTGTGCAATCATTGCACGTCTAAATGTGCATGTAGCCCAGTTAGCTTGACGGAAACAAAATGCAAAACTTTCGAATTAAATATGTTTGATAATATTAAGATTTTAAACTAATGTAACAAGTATTGACTTTTGAAAAAGTCATCAAATGACAAAAAAAGTGAATCTTATAAACGTTTTAGGCATTTCTCAAAATCATTGCATTTTGTTAACTATTTTTATTAAGTTAACAGGCCTTCGACTACTGAGACCTAGATAACGTGATGAAATGGTATATAATGAGCTGTGTAGACAAACCAAACAATTAGTCTCAACAAAAATTGACCAATAAGTACATTTAACAGCAGACAGGGCTATAAAATTACATCGAAAAAGCATTTTGTAAGGTGCGGTATTATTTCATAAGCATTTGTTTGTTTTCCTGATCAATATGTTAATGTTTGGTAAATTAACAAGCTTATGAAGTAGAGCTTATCAACTCAAATATAAACAAATATATCTAGTTCTATCGAAAATGACTGCAATGTGTATGCTTATCCCTGGCAAGCACTTCAATAACCACCGAATTAAGGGGAAATACAATAACAAAAAGAAATAATTATTATATAAAGGCGATTAAGCAATTAAAAATGCTTGTATTAAACGAAATAGTCAATTATGTGATTGGTTTGTAGTGTCGGCTCTATGAATATATCTTTTACCTGTTTGTTTCGAAATCATTAAGGGTTTCCTTTAATTAGCATTCTGCAATGTAATAATAATTATAAGAGATAATAACTCGACA
>JAULCA010022230.1:0-13328 GCA_032360845.1 Crassadoma gigantea
ATGTCAATGGTAGGACATTCTACACGATGTCAATGGTAGGACATTCTACACGATGCCAGTGTTCTTTGTGGAAGTTACTTCATGCTCTCATTATGATATTTGTCTGTTATTGATTTACTCAGTAGGCTGTATGAACAAACATTGCTCTTTAGTGTTTGATCTTAAAATCCCCATAGTAGAAGATCACAGTAGTATACCACAGTTGTATACCACAGTTATATACCACATTAGTATACCACAATTGTATACCACAGTAGTATACCACAATTGTATATCCCAGTAGTAAATCACATTTGTATACCACAGTAGTATACCACTGTAGTAAATCACAGTAGTAGATCACAGAAATATACCACAGTTGTATACCACAGTTGTAGCTCACAGTTGTATACTACAGATGTATACCACATTAGTATACCACAGTAATATATCACATTAGTAGATCACAATAGTATACCACATTTGTATACTACATTAGAGACCACTAGAATTTGATTGGTACACCACATTGATATATGAACACAACACACAAATGTATATACCAGTATACCTCAATACAAGGCAGATACACCCTACTCTAATAATGACCAGTTTTCATCGCATCGAGACACTCCATTGGTATCTTATCAGGGATCAGGCTGAAATGCATCATTAAATACAAATACAGTGACTGCAATTTTGAAAAAAGTCATTTTTAACACTAATTAAAGGCGCTTTTCGTGCTTTATATAACCAACAAAATGTTTATGATAAGACCAGGTAGTCGCTATAACCAGACCAGGGATGGTCGCCACCGTGGTTATCTGTGTCACCACTGATAGGTCTGCCAGAGTTTAATGTCAGTGTGGGTGTTGATGAATGTAGCCTTTGTTTATCTACAATTAATATTTGGGAGGTTCACACAAGGGAATGAAGCGTAAATGTCGTAATGTTATTGGTAGCAGCATTCGTGTGTGTCTTACTTATGGAGATGTGACCAAATTGTCTCTAATTTGAATAACTTTTTATTATTGAAAATATGCACCTGATGACCTTTGTGACTCTGGAGTACACGTCGCGTATGAACTGATGTTTACGCCCAATGGGATCTGGATTGTATGACCCGTACTGAGACGTGGATGTGACAGAACCGCTCAATAGGGCGACAAAAACATAGCTCAACCCAACTGCCAAGGTTTTATCAAAATATCAAAAGTGCACACGTTGTTTCATCTAGGTTATCATTTGCTTATAAAAGACTGCACCAAATGTTGCAGTAGTATTCTTTCAAATTAAGTTTTATAATAAATTAACAAATTCATCCTGTGGCATATATTCATCAAATTTATGTATTAATGCTAAACAGATCATACAAGGCACCTTGAGATTTTTTCGTGCTGTTAGTTTTTATATATTTATAAAATTGAAGTTCATTTATCGTTAGATTAATCAGAGTTAAGACAATTGAGTACAATGAATTACTATGCACGGTGAGGGATACAAAATTTCATATCTATGATGAATTTACGTATTGTAAATTCATACATTAAACATATCAATGTCAATTTAATTAACAGATCATAACACCCAATCTCGTTACAAATGATAACCTATGGATACCGGATAAGGTGCACAAGTGGATATGTAGGGTTTGAACAACAGGATAGCATCAGTTGTTCCCAAAGCCAACCTGATAAAGCTACCAATGTGTGCGAGAAAAACCAAAGACACTAAAGGAGAAAAAGTCTGACCCTGAAGGAAATTGTAAGTGTTTCAACTCCCTAAACTTGCAATGTGACGCGGTGACATCACATCACTCACATACACACACTGTGTTATGGTTATTCTGCAATGTTATAAATCAGATTTGTCAAAGAAGCAAAACACTTATATACACGTTTAAACAAATGTTTGAATTTTCGTTAAAAGAAAGAACCAATTTTGCTGAGCCATTGCCGTAACAGATTCTTTCCCACAGGAAAGAAAGTACTTTCAACCTCATATCATGAAGTAATCGCAAGCAAACTAATCTCAGCTATTCTACTTAGCTACGGTTCTTCATTTTTTAAAGTAAGAGCGAGTTTTTTTATTGATTTTGAAAATTCTTAAAGAATTGTACTGTCATTGAAAAATAGTCATCAGAGAAATCAAGAAACAATTATGAATATATTTCATTTCGAACGAAAATTAAGCAAGTCGTCAGCTTTCTTGTTTACTATAATTGTTGACAGCTGTAATCACTAAATTGGTACCAATCTTATTTTTTATTTGTTTTTTATTTCATTCAGAATTTAATTTCAGATTTCATATTTTTTACTTCTTCATTTGATGACTAAGCCACTGTAGCTAATGAAGGTAAGTTATGAATTAATTGTTGAATGTTGCACTTGATATCCGAAAATAAAAAAAAACAAAGTTGAATTTACTGAAGCTAAAACATCGGACAACAGATGTCCTAATAAACACCATCTGTATTGGTATGTGTCGTACAACAGATACAGCTCGGCATGAAACTCCACCAAAATGGTGTCAATGTTCCTGCATTAAACAGGCCGCCATGAGGTGTCATACCAATCTTTTGTTACCTTTTATCTATTGACGTGATCATACAATGATGATTATGCTTACGTTACATGGCTAAAAAAGTACACTACATTGTTATTATTTCTTAGGAACTTGTTTTTTTCCTTAACTTTACGACAAAAACAGCGTCAAAACATATTATGACGTCACTATTCATTGATTTGAATAAAAAGCTCTGAACCATTTTTTTAACTGTCGCACACAAATAGATATGGAAGCAGAAAATACTTATCATGTGATCTCTACAAATCAAGGCAATTATTCCAACCAAATTACCTTACAGTCGAACTGTCGTATCGGACATTTCACGGTAATATCCGATTTGTTCCCATGGCTGTTCAACGCGGTATATACAGTGACATAAGATTGATCTCACTGTTGGTGATATAAAAGACTTTTAAAAAAGAAATTAAATCTGTCAAATGAGAACTTTTTTATATATAATAAATATGTCGTAAGGTGAACATAAATACAATTTAATAGTTTTGTAGATATATCAATGTTTCGAATTATTCGGTATATTGATGTTTCCGTTAACCCAATATATCACTGATTATGTTTTTTTCGGTAAATCAATGTTCCCGCAATCTCGATATGTAATGTCCTCGTTAAATCGATATATCACTGTTTCTGTTAATTTGGTATATCACTGTTCCCGTAATCTCGATATGCTATGTTCCCGTTAACTCGATATGTCAACGTTCTCGTTAGTTCATTGATATTCTCGTTAACTACATACATGCCCCCTTTAACCCTCTAGAACAAAGATAAATATATATTCACCTTCATTTTAATAAGGAAGTAATCATGTGGCAGTTCATTGCTGATTATGCCATTTTAAAACCTTAAACCTATTAAGAAAAGAGGAACTTTTAGTGAATGAAAGTAAGTATTTTTTTGTTCGTGTATATTTCATATACTATTATTTTCTGTAATAATATTGCCCTTCATTATTATATTTTAACACATTATGCTGTATGAGTGCTCACCAAGCGTGTATATTTTGATCGTATCACAATCCTAATTACTGTAGCAAAAATATTGAAGTGTCAAGCGTGCAATGATTAATTAAGAGTATTACAAACCTGCGTTGTTCATTCATAAATCTAGCCTATATAGGTATCTCATTACTCAATTCATTACTGCGTTCGTTCGATTGATCACCTATATAAAAGGTCCGTTATACGTTTTCTAATTGATTCCACAAGTCCTATACATGTTTATTTAACAACAAGAGCGCCACCTGGTGGGGTTCAAATGGCCTTTACGTATCAACGCAATATTTATTCAGGCTATCTTTACGAAAATAATCGGTCGTTCTTTAATTCATACATACAATCATTCACTCATCAATTCATATAGAAGTATCCATTCATATTTGGCCACCTGGAGTTTTGGTGACCTCTCTTTCTCTCTGCCCGTTATTCATCTGTTTATCTGTTTATACACACCTTTACTCGGTTACGTTTGTGTGTATCTGCTTATCAATGCGTCCTCTTTACGGGTATAAGTAACCTTGGGTTGATATACATATATATAAATACATCTATCACAGACGAGCGTAAATAAGTCCGCCAGTCTTCTTACTGCTATCTCTATGTAACAATGACCTTTTTACAATCGCAGAGTCAAAACTTTACTTTTTTTTATTTTACGTTTTTTCCTGCCACCATACGACTTTGTGTACCGAAATAAGGCGTATCATACCTAGTTTCTCTTATAACTGGTAAATGTATTTTCAATATGTCAATTTATTGGCAATTTAACAGGTAGTTAAATTAATTGCACTATATTCCTTACAGTTGAAATAGGACTAGAACTGCCAGCAGACCAACATGCATCTCCAAATCAGATAGGTATACTACACCACAACGTTAATAACTGGGGAAATTAAACACAGCGGCAACACACACTGACAAAATATAACCTCTGCTTTAACATACAAATTATAGCACATTGTTAAAGTCTATAGAACAAATTTTACCACAGCCTCAACACTAAAGGATATTTAATAAAACATTGTAGCAACACATATTTTTAGTCATTTATCAACCTTTCAGTGTAATATTGATCCCGAGTTTAAAGCTGAAGGAAACACATTTGGAGGTTAACTAATCCCTTCATTTTCTTTAAACAAAAGAAAACAATTGCTTTGTTAAATTACTAATGTGTCAGCTTTCGCTAATAATGAAGGCATGTCAGCCTACTAAACATTTCATGTGGGCATCTTAATAGCTAATTTTATAGCCTCCTGAAACTAATTTGTTGATCAAAAGTTGCATTAATTCCTGTTTTGTTAAACTGTCAAAATTTGATTTCCCTCGACACTCGTGTTCCATTATTTGTAACCAAGGTGATTCAGAAATTGACAGTCCTTATTTCTGATTGGTCAAAACTATAATGCATCACTGACTTATTTTGAAATCGTTTTAACTTTAAAAAAGATTAATTTATGAATGGTACCACTTGTGCAGGCATTTTGCAATTGAGGGCATCGTTTTATGTCCAAACTATTGAACGAGTTTACGCTAAATTACAAAGGTATAGACATCAAAGTCATATACTAAGAGCTGGTTTCTTTACTGTCCTCTGTGACTTCCGGTTTTCTGCTTGTTTTTTAATATGATTTATAAGGTAAAAGTACGTACAATCGCCACCAAATTTGGTTGATGATGAAGGCTTACTTCTGTCTCTCACTAAGAAAAGTATCAGTATTTTGATCCAGTGACATACAACTATCAAAATCCGATGATACACCAGTATTTCGTTTCTATAATGTAACTGTTGTCCAGAATCAATCATTTTTCATACATATATCCTGCCTGAAGCAGAGTTACAACGGAACTTTCTGTGTTAAGTATATATAAGACTAAACAAAAGCATACTGTATATACATTTTTTTATTGTCCCTTTACTACAACGAATACGTTGTTGAGTCCACTCGTACAGAATTTTAGCTAATGTTTCTGTGTAAAGTATATTGAAAACTCATTTTCAATTCACCTTTAGACGGAGCTGTAATGCTGCAGATAATTTATATTATACGTTGTTTACCTTTTACACCTCATACCCTCAGCTTACCAGCTCAAAATAACATACTGATTTACAGAGAATAAAATGCTGTTGACAACCTGCATGAATCACTATATAAACATTGCGTACGGATAAGGATTCAGTTCGATAGTTGTTTTATAAATATATTATAAAGTTGTACCTTACTCGCTGTCCTCTACAATACGGAAGACATAGGTAAAACAAAGTTTGATATAAATACAGCCCAGACAACATCATGCTTGTGTTTACCATTTCTTGTTGACTTGTGGCCTATTCTACGTATTGATAGAATAACAAAGATGGTGTCAGATATAAGCTTACCTTGCAACTTTAGTCAGCGTTTGTTGGTAAACATTAGTTGACGGTCCTATTTTTTTACATGTTCAATCACATTTTAACTACTACAGCAGGCAGTGCATTTAGGTAAACACATAAATTCTAAAACCTATATCACTCCCAGATCAATGAATTTGCGTCAATCATGCGTGTCAACTGCTGGTCAACCTGACGTCAGGGCAGACATAGAACTAGCAATTTAACCTTAATTTAATCCCCTACAATTTTGCACTTGTTTCTACTTTGTTTTTCCCCTGACGGCTTACATATATTTCTTATATATTGGATACTCAAATAAGAAACACAGGTGAAAATAGCTTGAATCTTGTGCAGTTTCATGTGGATAGAAAGAAAAAATAAAGTGCATGTCTATCAAGGCTCCATGTTGGTTCAATAAAACAAAAGATATGATTTGATAATTTTTGTTACATTCCTCAACACATCGCCATGTGATGGGTCGTTTAAGTTCGGAATGGAACCTTCAAAGGTTTAAAAAAAGAGTCTGCATCTCTGTAGTGCTATGCAATATGGTTAACGAAGAGCCTGGTGTTACAATGGAGACATTGTACTGATCACATTCCTCCTGTCACTCTTGTCTATCTCTGACAGTTATTCATTTCATCACCGCACCATCGCTATAGTGTAAACTGCCTCAAGAGATGATCCGTTTTTAGCTACACCTATTCTCATTAGTTCAGGCGAACAAACAGTGTGATTATAGTCATATCACAAAAGAACAAACGCAGGACTCTATCAAGTTTAAAATGTGGCTTGGTATGTAAAATAATGTTTTAACGACGCCAAACGTATCATCAAGTTGCATAACCCTTGAACAATGCCACTTATATGTCATTCAACTTCAAGCAAAAATCGAAACTGGGCCATTCAGCAGTACAAAGGATGGCAGATATTGCCGTATTATGCAAAAATGTACAGCGTTCAAACACTGCACGGTTGTGAATTTCTATGTATGTATTTTATGAAGATATATATGTGTCGAAAATTATATTATTAAAACAATGATAATAAGTCAATGCCCTTTTGCCGCCGGAAAACAACAAATAAGATATATGTCAGATCATGTGCTACATGTACATATGATACTTGGTATAACTAACCACGTGGAGTAAGTGTGTGTAACAGAGAGCATACTGCACCGCATATGCACCCTTTCTTATCTCACGGTCCATTGCACGTGGTTGATTCATTTTACAACCACAGAAAGCTAAATATGCTGCGTGTCGTACAGGACCTCTGAGGTAGGTCATAGCATACGAGTTGTACTTATATATGTCACTTATTATTAAACTTCTTCTCCTGCTGGGCTATTATCAGCACATGGCATAAGATTGCTACATATGATACCAATGACAATATATTGAACTCAATTGAATGAAGCAGAAAAGATATGTTGAAAACAGTTAATATTCGGTTAATGATAAGGATACCTGGAATTGAAATAATATTTCTCCATATATTTTTCGACCAAGAGTACATTGATATCATATATATATATATATATATACAAATATAACACATATAATTATTTTCGGTGCGTGTTATAAACCCTAATGATTCCAACAAGATACACGCATTAATGTACACCATGAAAATCGAGTATTTTGAATAAATTATAAATTACATCAGTGGTCCATATAACAGAACCTTAGCTTGTCTATCCAAAAGCAGTTTCGAGATAGTAATATTTAAAACAGGAAAAGCAATACCATTGTACAACACGAATTTACATATGATTTTCCTAGATACGAACACCTTTCAAACAGATGCATTCACGACTATTACGTTATGATATGCTATCTAACTAAATGTATCTTTACGTTGTGAATAAAGACGTTTGTCGGGATATCTGTTAGTTAAACTGAGGTAGTAAGGAAATCTGTTAGCTTAAGGTAAATGCACATGTTTGTGAAAGAGTGTTTACAACGGAGAGAGTTTTGTGATGTTCAAAGTGTTATTGTAACATTTTCAAATAAATAAAAAAAAACTTGCAATGGGGCAACAGTATATGTAAAAGTTGACATTTGTGTATGAGAACCTTCAGGAACTGAGGCCATACACATCCCAGGGTGTTAAGTTAACTGAGGTTTTAAATAACAAGCCCGGAAACAGGTGAGGCAAAACATCTCGTTAGATACGGCAGATAATACCCGGGGCCGGGTAGATGGAGCACTGTTAGGCCTGCCTGGGCTAGTCAGCGTCACATCAACGAACTACATGTAATATATTTTAACATCCACCGAGATAACATACTACTTGTGGACCTGTGACATGCAGACATAAAGAGTCTAGCTGGCAATTTTTATTGAAGTGCTGTATACAGGTACATGTACTGATAAATGGTGGTGAATGTATGAAGCTAACAATCACAGACGCTTCCTTTAACGCTTATGCATATTGTAGATTGCTACATTTCCTTTGAAAGAGAAGGTTTTGTGAGGACAAAAGAGATTTGTATAAAAACATAATACTGTGTCGTAAAGAGTCTTAGCTCAACGTCTTCATCCTGAGCTAAGGTCGTAAACGTACGGATATGATGGCAGTCTGTGTAATAGGTCATATGCAGGAGGCTATTTAGTCTATCATTTGGCGACAAAACATGACGGAATAGACTTAATGTGTCTATACGCTATATTATTTAAGACACTTTATCTTCTACATCAATGTAGACAGTTTATCTTGTGAACATTGTCGACACAATATGTTATAAAACAATTATGTCAAAGTAGACACTGTTTCCTGAAAACATTGTAGACACAATTAGTAGTAAAATAATTATGTCAAAGTAGACACTGTTTCCTGCAAACATTGCAAATACAACTTGTTATCTTTTCATAAATTTAGACACTTCTATCCTTAAATCATAGTATCGTAGCAAATAATGTAATTACAATTGTAGACACGTTACCATATTGTTGACACATTGCACTGCGATCTCTTTTTCAATGCAGACCCTTGTTCCTGTAATGTCTGTGCAATGCATCAATGTCGATGCTCTACTTTTGAAAACTTGCATCATTGAAGATATTGTAAATTGTACTTTTTAGACAATTTATCTGGTACTAATTGTAACGCTGTAGAAGCTTAATCCTAAACTCTATCCTAAAACCCTTTATTCATGGGTCATCGTAGACACTTTGTCTTGTAATTATGTGACATTGTATACACTTTGTCTTGTAATTATGTGACATCGTAGACACTTTGTCTTGTAAGTATGTGACATCGTAGACACTTTGTCTTGTAATTATGTTACATCGTAGACACTTGTCTTGTAATTATGTGACATCGTAGACACTTTGTCTTGTAATTATGTGACATTGTATACACTTTCTCGTGTAGTCTTGCATCGCCGTAAAAAAGTTTGTCTTGTTCATAGTATGAGATAATATTTGTCCCGTTAATATTTTCCACACATTGTCCTGTATGGCACTATAGGCCATTGTCCTGAAATCACTGTTTATATATATTCTGGAAACAGTTTGAGACACGTCAATCTCGACATATTGCAGACACGTTATTCTGTCTATTTTTGTAAAAACAGTTCCATTTTAAACCCGCGGATGTTTACCTTGTGATGTTGTTGGCATGTATTATTGTAACATCGAGGCGTGATAGGTGACACTATTGAAGGTCAGTGCACAAATGAGCAGTTACTGTAATGTAACATTAATCAGACACGTAGTAACACAAGTACTGTAATATATACAGGCAATACCGTGTCTCCTGTTCAACACATATTGCAAAATACGTAAAATCAAAACAAAATAATAGTAAAAATTGATTAAGAAAAAATGACATGTGAAACAAATCATCGTAAATTAAAATCAAATGAATGAATGAAAAGTGTGAAAACAGGATGATTTTTATATAGTATTTATGCTTCATTTTTGATATATATATATTTAGATATCTTTACAAAGAATAGTTTTGGACATTCAACCGGAAGAATATTTACAGTAAACAGTAATTCATAGCTTTACATGGTTAATAGTTACACATGAAACATATTGGACCAATAAGCACAATGTTAGGCCGACTATTCATCCACGAACGCATTTCTATTCGGGTAAAATTATGTGTTGGCGCCAACCAGTGACACTGTAGCGCTGTCGGTATAAGGGATGGTAACGTTACAAACAATGCACACGCGAGAAGCTTTTGCAGGTAAATCAACTGTCAGGCGGGAACAATGGTTCGCTGGCGTTGTTGCTTCAAATTTTGCGTTGTTTTTATTATTTGTTACACACACCACTCACATGAAACCCAGTCCGATCTATCTCTTAGGTCCATTACACGTGCACTCTAGCGAATAAACGTCTCATTGAAACACCTGATTCTGTGGTCTTCCATACAAAGCCAAACCCTTGCGGACACCAAACAGATATCTCCGACAAACAGTTGATGTACACTCTAAGTTAGACATTTAGCCACGAAATTGAATTCTTTTTCAAACAAAATAATACATTTAACTACAAATTTATTTTATTCAGATAAGATGAGAAAAAACAAATATCAAATGAAAACAAAAAACTTTTTTTTTGTTTATGTAAACACAGTTTGACTTTGACACATATTTTAATTACATCAGGCTAACATGTTACTTTCTTTCCAATAAAGAATTTCATGTCTGATATCGTGTTTATTATTTGACGATGTAAGTATTCCAAAGTTAAATTTTCTCGCAGTGCACGCCTTGCACAAAAAACAACCTCTACTGGAAACACGACCTCAGAACTAGCTTTAAACATAACCTACGATCCATCTTGCCAACTCGTTTTTATCGAATACAACACTAAAGATCAAATAGGAGTCGAGTTTTACAAAGTTTCTGTCGGAATGTTATATATGGGAGATGAACGAACTTTTCTGGTTGGTCAAGTGTATGGTACACTTCTTTGTATAGATAGGCAGTCTAATCAATTTTAGGGGTTACTAAGTCATCTTCTGATACATTAACCAACTTTGGCATCAATCACGTTCCTTACCGAGGTACCTTACGGTGTATTTAGTAAATATGAGCTTGTCAAATAGAAAAAAAACAATATCATCAATCCTCAAATGAAACATATCAGGTATCAAAATTGGTATAAAAAGACAACGACAGCGAACACCAAAAAATGAATACAACCTCCTTGAAATTCGTAAATGAACAACAGTCAACAGTCAACAGTTATTGGCTTGAGCGGTTTTACGTCGGCTTCACTACCAAGTACTTCAGTTATCCAGCAGACGATAGATCGGCGAGTTTCTCTTCGTGCCTTAAATATGTCTACTATATCGTGTGCAAGGGCTTCAATGAATTGTTAACTCTTGTACACATTCGTATTTATAAGTTCCCTCTAGAAAACCTTCTCACACAGAGGACGTGTAAAACATACCATGTGACCATTTGTAATCTAAGAAATACTGATCATTTTTTTTTCAATAAGTTGCTACAAAGTATACAGCAATCTGTTAAGAAAGAACTAAAAGAGAAAGACTGGACATTGGGACAAATACATCATTGGTCATAAGACAGGCAGAAATGGAAATATCTGGCGATGGCCCTATGTCATCCTCGATATCGAGGCGTAACCCCTGGATATTGAGGATGGCCTTAAGTGCAACCCAGCACAAATACAAACTAACTAATCACAAGAAATAATTTGAAAAGAAGCAACATTTTTGAAACATTTTTGCATGCAGAAAACCAATTAAAGGAAATATTTCACTGCACCATATAGTCAGTTCGTCTATATCAGACTCATTAGTAAGACGACTGAAGGTTGAAACAATGCAAACTCGATATCAAAATTGTTCCGAAACATTGCAGAATATAACAAAAAGTGAAAGATGACTTTTGAACTCTTTATATTGTTTTTAAAACTGATTACGTTTTCTTTAACATGTAATGTGTTGATAAATTAGTAATTCAATTTATTTTTTCCCTATTCTCCTACCAACTTGTTTCTTTGATTTCAACTCAAATAGCCAAACCAAGTATCGTTTTTTTTAATGTCAAATAGGTGTCATGAACACAGGAAATTGACGAAACAAGGTTTTACTGTATAAATCCATTCTTAGACTGACTTTACAAAACGAATTCACATACAATATCTGGGAAAGCCACCATAACAATAATTTAGGAAAAAGGCTCTTTGGGTTTAGCTAACATTTAGTCTATAATGGCCTATCAGAAGCCCTTCAACCCGCGTTAAAGCTATCTGGATGCACAAATATTTAACTTTAACGTGCATCGCATATATACTTAAACCTTTATGAACACATTAATATGATTTATTCTCCGTTATCGAGAAAGAAAAAGCCTACAGACGCAGTGTAATGATAGCTATAACAACTACATGGCCTACACAGATATTATGCTGGTATCAGTCACATTGGGTTTTTTGTAAGGATTTACTGACACTCGTAAGTCCTAACTCAGTGTCAAATAATCTAAAACTTTTTTTCTCGTTTTGAATATCGACATTAAAATTGAAAAAAAACAAACATTTTCGCTGAAGGAGACATTGAATTGAACCGGAATTAGCCATTCATAGTCACATGACACAAATTCAACACCTGTAACTTGAGCTTGACAATAATGAACGAACTATATATCTAAGGCGTTTTTGAAATAGGGTTAGACTCTACGATATTTGATTAGCATATTACTGGTTTTCTTAAAAATAAGATACGAAATGTGACTTATTGTTCAACTTGTTAGGTTGTTTTTATATACAAGGTAATACATGAAGTAATTGTTTATTCTATGGCGTAGTATCAATGATGAAATGTAAATATCCATTACATTTGTGACGTGTGATTTCCTGGAAATGAGAGATATATCCTTCCTACATAAGAGTAACGTTAACTGAAACAATGATGAATGATTAGGTCTTAGACCTACATAAATGTCATGATCATTACGTTGCTGACAGGTACAGACAAATCGCTATACCTTGAACATAGCGCAAAGTTATAACCTGGTAAATCTATCTTGTAACAGGCTCTGTGCACTTCTTCTTCATGCCGTTCATATATTTCCCATTAAGGTCATGTCCTTATATGTAATGTATATATATATATATATCTACAGGTATATATGTCGTTCAATTTATGTAAAGGTTTTAACCGAATGACAGGCAGCCTCTTGGCACATGCCACATTTAAAGTATCGAAGACGATCATAAGATTTGTTTAGTGGACATTCAATTGGAAATATAGAATCAATCAAAACAGGCAACATTACTCAGATGTGAAATATAGTTATAACGCACATCTATTCTAGCTTAATATACGTACATGTCTTTGGAGTTGTACAGGTGATGTATAAAACTGTGTGAGGTGAATACGCACTCACAGGTAAGGTAAGTATT
>JAULCA010022230.1:24019-35100 GCA_032360845.1 Crassadoma gigantea
ATTCAGGATCATCACGAAAGTTCTCCTTGTTCGCAGTTGTATCATAAATATATATACATATCAATAACAGATTCAGATAATCTCGAGATAAATGAATTATCAGGGTAAGCAAATGTGAAACGTGATATGACGAACAACTCGAGACAAGTTTGATGGAGTGCTGTTAGCTTAACAGTGAAACATTTTTCGAAATAGGTTATTCATAAAACGTCGAATGCTTTTGTTCCCATACGCTTAGCATTTGAATAACAATTTGGATTAAAATGTGCTTATTTACAAGCATGCTCCTTATATATCTTTAATGCAATTAAGTTGGTATCACTAGTATAATAATCTACATTCGATCCAATAGAACGATTTTCCTTATTCTTTTCAACCATAAACGAAATATGAAGCCATTTTAGCGTTTTCTTGACAGAAAACTATTTTAGTTTGTTTTTAATTTCAAATCACTTCGCCATTCACGGTTACTCAAACAAACTAGTCAATACTTCATTTACTTCAAGCGCTATTAATGGTGTGACGTAGTAGGCATATTTCGACTTGTCATGCAAACAGAATATATTCAAATTAAATATCTGTTTGTTTTGACGTCTCTGCAGGTGTAGTCAAATAATGTAACAACTGTAATAATCAGTTAAAGCTTTCATTCATAATCTTAAATTTCGGAAACTTAAATAGGAGGTGAAGCGTTTACTATTTACATAGGCTATCCCAGATACTTATCCTAAGATCGCCTGTTATCTACGGCATTAAAGTACAAGTAGATAGTGATACTGGTATAATCATATTTATAATAGATAGTAATACATGTTATCATTTCAATATGATATATATATATAATTCCTCTCTGTTACCCCAACAGGGCACTACGCAGTTTACAATCATCACTAGTTATACACTTCTATTCATGAAATACATTTTCATATGATATTTTCATCACCTGATTGTTTATTTAAAACTGTGCTTACAATTTATTTATTATCTGACATACTTTACAGATCGTGTTGTCGCATCCTGTGTTCAACCCGTTTTTCTTTCCTCTCTGTGCCGTGTATAACGGTGTGAATATATACTTCAGCAATAGATATATGTTTTGGATACCATCGTAAATTAAGTATTTTTACAAACCACACTTACTTAGTAAGGTAACCATCGACAAGTATACAATCAATGGTATCATTTTACATTAATATCATTCGAGTAGCCGTCCCTGTAGATAACTTAAATTCAACCTTACCACACTCTGACTGCTTTAGGCTTTGGACTGTTGACTTTATATACAGTGATTGTTTAAGTTATACTTATGTGTATTTATGATAAACTGGAGATATTAGTTAAGTACTGTTTGCTTAATATTATACGAGAAAAGTATTTAACGTTTGTGATGAATTCAGTTCAATTTTTGTCTCAAAATGTTTTGTGGAGTTCTGGATATAATTGTGTTTTGAAGGAGCTACCATTAATCCCATTGATTGGAGATATGGACATATTCACTAAAATCACAATATGTGTGCATATACAAGTAATATAAGTAATGTTCTTACATCATGCTGCAGTACAAACACATTTTAAGTAGTCAAGTTCCATTTTTGTCAAAAGGTATGAAACCTAATATATATGTCAAAGTGTTCTTTCCAAACGAGATTCGTATGGAGTTATAAGTATAACTTACAAAAGAAATAATAAAGAATCGAAGGTGAAAAACTGCTCAAATTGCTGGACCCTAATCGAACATTTAGGAAACTCTGTGCTGTAAGTTTACCCGGCAGCAGTCATAAAAATGATTACCTTCAGAGCAAGCTGTTGAATCTAGTGTTAACTGCAATATGTAATTACATGTACCTGCTGACACTCCTTCAGATTAGAATTACGCATATAGTGTAAATCAGGGGATGTTAAAAATTGTTATATTTAAAAGCGCTTTTTCTTCCGGTGCACCTGAAGCCTTGTGGTCAGGTCAAGGATGCTGGTAGTATATCTGGTGTTTAGTCGGACCACAGATTATTTATTTTGAGTATGTCTTGTCCAACAGCTAGTTCAATAGATGGTGGAAAGTACAAAGATGATCCCGTGTTACTGTCGAAGGAAACTGAACATCTCGTGCAATGGTCGGATTAAGGCGATTTTAGAACTGATATTGTCATGGTCGAGTCTGGTTATTTGGACTGTGCAAATTATGATGAACATCGTTATTTAAATAAACATAGCACACCTTAAAATGCTTCTTAAAAAATAAAGATAGCAACTAATCAAAACAGGGATGGTAGGCCGGTGAGATAGGTCTTTACACTAGTATAAGGCAAAGAATGATTTCCATTGCAAGGTAAAAATTAACATCTTGATAAAACTATGACCTCCTCTACTGGTCCAGACGTTAGGCTATCCTCGGTCTGATAGGAAGAACGAATGATATGCGGAGATAGCTACGGTCTTGTCGTACGGCCAATGGATATGCTTTATACAACTGTTCTGGTGGACACTTAAGTAATCTCTTACAAGTGTAGGTGTTATAGAAATAAATACTATAGACCTGCTCTTGTATGATGACAATACTAGATGACGCACGAGGGTCTAGTGTCATGTTACAGGTGAACAACGTTACTTAATTTCATGTTTCACATTCGAGAAAAAAATATGTTCTATATCATTTTTAAAATATTGCAGTCAAATGGATTTACGGTATTAAATAAAGAAAGTTGTCCATGTCACCAAAATTAGAGAAAAAAACGTCTTAACCATATCACTTTAAATATGGACTGTACATGACATTCATCGATTTCATTTAATAGTATCCATTCGTTACGTATTGAATCATTCACATCAAATATTACGATCTAAATACAAAACTTGACCTTGGCTTACTTTGAAAGTCATCGTTATCTATCTTTTTATTTAAATTTAATCACGCCAAATGGCGGCCGCTGACAAGTGACGACGCTGGCATGAGGGGGTCTTACTTGAGGATAAGCGTGCGACAAGTGGTCACGTGACTACACTTCAGACAAGGTCATCTAACGGGGTAGTAGTTCATCGGAGCCGAACAATAAACATTACGTCTGCGGCCGTCTAACATATACCTAACGGCCTGACCTTTTTGCTGATCTGACTATATCCCCGGCCGCTCAAGCTTCTTTTTATGGTACCTAAACCCACTTGTGAATGATTGGGTATCCTGTAAGATGCCCCGGCGGGATTTGTCATTGTTGACGGGTGGTGGAGGTATACATAGCCGTGGGGTAGATTGGTTAGCTTGCTGACAAGATTTTACGACGTTAACGTGGGACACTCCATATCCTCCTTCAAATGTTGTTTGGATCCCTGTCTTCAAAAGACAATGAATGCAACAACGATAACTGTGCATGAGAGAAATTTAATTAAAAAAAATATTTTGATAAAATCTGGTGTCAAAAAGTTACAAGTTGTATCAAAGTATTCAACTTTTCAAAGTTCATAAAATGAAGACGAGGCGAAAGATATTGTTAAGATTAACATTGGTTCAAGATATTTCATTATTTCTACTAAATCTACAACAGTTTGGTGTATGATGTTAACTATGGTATAAATACAATGCAAAACGTATATCATTTAACATATTATCATAATCATATGTAAAACCTTTCTAGAAGCTGTTCGCTAGGTAAAACTAACCAGTACTAGGTAAATACATAGAGCCGCCTGTGCTGGCCCGGGTAGCTGCTCGATATAGATCATTTATCCCCCCATTCATGAACCACATGACAGCCCTATCTACGACTAGCATTACCTGTTCAGTAAGATTCGAGTCACAAGCACACACCTTATGAATGGGCGATTGAAACATATAGCTCTTATATAGGTGACGGTAAACCGAAACAGTTACCCACCAACTCCTATTACACATAGGTGCCGCCCGGCTACTCTATATATATGCAGCAGATCCGCTAGCTTAATGTAGACAATGCTGATTACTTGGTTTGTATAAGGTGACATATAGTCTATACATAATATACTTATAACCAGTCTTATACAGTGGTTCCTCTGATCACAGGCTCTCATTTGAAATAACAATTATATTTTGAACGTATTTTGTTAGCGACAAGAAGGCGAATATAGGTTCGTAATTTGCAGCATATTGGATTGTTATAGACTATTTAAATACAATCAATTTGGCTAAGTTTCTGACTAATTAAACTTTAACAAAACGTGTATTTAACACACATAATGAAACACACATGCTCACACCCAAACACACATACAAGCACTACAAACCGCGCACTCACACTTTAATATCATATATATGTGTGCATATCCCTTGATTGCCAGGTAGTCAAGCTGCATAGGGTTGGCTCACTTCAACAATGTTATATTCATATGCCACGCTCAGACTGTATTATATAATAACGTAACACCCAAAACCACACACTGTTATATTTTATACTGTGTAGTTGTATTGCCTATCAATTTAAGCTAATATACGGTTTAAATGGTATAAGGTCAGGGGACTAAAGATAGCTTTTTATATGACAACTTCCGGCATGCGAGTTTACTGACAGTGTTTACATGGTCGTATTTTGATAGCTATGACCGATAGAGATACGTCAAGTTAGGCCAACAAGTGGGGAAAACAGTTTACACCCGCAGTCTAAACTATCAGTCTGCTAACACATCAAAAGGCATGTATACAGATATTAAACCTTATGTCATGAACGCTCAATTATGCATATTGATTAGGCAGGCAAGGTTAAATTCATTTCAATTTGGCACAGGAAAACATAATGTCAAGTACTGAATCTTTGTACAAGTTAAAATGTATTATTTTAACATCAATATATCTCGTAATACTTAGCTTCATGTAGCGAATTCTTATGACGTCACTATTGATGACGTTCGTCACGCACTTGGCAACATCAGGGAGCTTGTCATTGCCCTTTTAAGTGATTACCAACGTTAAAGGTATCCGGTATTTAAAAATAGGTTATATACTGTACATATGTATTACTAATTTAACGGGTCATAATCATGAATGATGTAACATAAAAATAGCATTTTCGTTGTTCTGTTAAATATGATAACAATATTATCGGCGATTATTAAAGATTGGCCTAATTCAAGATATTTAACAGGCGTAACAGTAAAGATAACATAATGACAGAAAATGTCACTTTTTACTTCTGCAACGCAAAACTATAAAAACAAAACTTCAATTATCTCTTTAACTACAATTTCATTGTTCATGACCTAGTTGTAAGTTTGCATCAATTACTATGCACAGTCATTAGACAAAACGTTTATTCTGCATTATGTTTAATAATACAATTATGCCACTGTGCCACTGTTGACTATTCCGTTGTTTAAGCTGGGGTGAAACCTTTCCGATACGAGCAGCCCGTGTCAGGTGCTGTCACAGCAGACGACATCCAAGGCCAGGTCTCCGCCAGCCGCTCGTAAATACCCTTATTAGCACTGCTCATAAAACCCCATATTGTTGTTTGTTGAAATGATATTTTGATATGAGCCATGCCACTTGGCTTAGATCCTTAACAGTAAGCTTGGCGACTCCATGCCAAAGATAAATAAGGGCAACTGCTCGGCCAACTTACAGATATAATCGAATATTGAACTCAAAATTGCACGGTAAGAATGTTCCCGCTACGACAGAAATCAGGTAGCGATAAAGAGGGGACCTTTATTCCCATATACTTCGATATGTTTTCTTACTCCTAAGGTATTAGCAGCATACAAGATGTTGGCTTAATGTACAATGTTAACCTCAAAACGGGTCACGTTTCGAATGCATTTTTTTTGTGATTAAACTTACAGGGTATAACCTTTTTAATAAACTTGGATCGTGCAGCAAATGTACCGTCACAATCATTTGAAACGTTAACTTTTTGTATTTTTACGTCATTGTTTATGTAATAGTATATAAATATATTTCTAGATAAAGCATGCATTCTTCAGGAGAGAAAACTGGATTCAGATTTGAATGATATTTTAACAAGAAAAAACGATATATGTACTATCTGTAGGTATACAATTACATTAGCATACTTGATGTATATCAGTAACTTCTGTTGTTTATGTTTTTTGAATTGTATTATTGTGTCATGGTGTCTGTTTGTCTCTGTTTTATGTTGTTAAATGAAAATTGTCTTGTTCCTGTCTTGATAAAGGGGCAGATCGCAGCCTGAAATTTAAAAAACGTCTTTGCCCACATATCTGTAAAGATGTATTAATTTTTATTTGTTTCGGTAAAAACACATAAATTCCATGTTTGGAAACTCCAATTATATTTTCCCAAGTAGAAAGTGTAAAGGTTTGGTTGTGAATATCGACTAAATTAAATAAGCGATATTATGCTTCAGAAGTCAAACTTGTCATTCGGGATCGTTGTAATACTGGTTAAATATCTCGGATGCGTTTAACATTAGCGGCTACAAAAAAATATGGAACTGTAATCATATTTAATGAATGGATGCAAAAACACGAGTTAAGAATGACAAGTTAAATCCGAGTTTGTTTTATACTCAATAACTTCCGGCAGAATTTCCAACTATGTGTCAGGAGCAGAGGTTCTGTATTTTATTTGTATGAGGCTTGGCACTTCTCATACGCTGACAGAGTTTTGACCCGATAATTAAAAAGTGCATATGTGACTATAGACAGTTTGAGATCATGTCAGATCCGGATGTCATATCGTTGTGTGTAAACCTATTGACACCGCCATGACACATCCCTGTGACTAATCCATGACCGTTTAATAAACATTTTTTATGGTCTCATTTCGTAAATTGTTATGATCTGCTGACTCGACACATAGCCATAACTGTGAGGTTTCTTCGCGCTTTCAAATTGACCCCGATCTCGAATAAATACACCTTCATGTTTAGCAAAATGTGAGTATTTATAATACACAAACATTTTATTTAAATGTGATCTACATCACGTACACTCATTTATGTACAAAAAAAATAAATTAAAAAAAAAGAATTCACCAAAAAATCGATTATATTATCTTTATTTCAGTAAGCAACGAAGTCTGCACGTTTTGTTCATTGCATACTGCATATTGCTTTTATTTCGTGGATGTTTTATTTTATCACACTGTAAAATGTATATGATTTACCCCAGGCAACCAATGGAATCAGTTCTATATAGGTGTGTTGCGCTACTGTATATGAAGCTAGCAGGTTACTACCTTGCCTGGAACACATATATGTAATATGTAAGCAACAAATCGTTACAGATTGTTGTGAACATAGTGTTCTGTGTTTGCCGCCTGCAAAATACGTGAAGTTTTAACTCTGCAGATATGATGTCTTTCTGGTAAGGCATTGTTATAACTTTAAACGGACTTACCAATATTACTTTTTCTTATTTTCTATTTTTTTAATTGTCATTGTGACGTCATCAATTTCGTAACAGCAAGAAAAGTCTGCCAAAAAAATGACTCAACCATCCCCGAAAAAGGCGCTATATATCATGATTCATCTTTATATAATCTTACATTTGTTTTCACGTGAGGAAAGCGAAATATGGATATCTTCAAGCCTCATTTATTTTAACTTATGTACATATTGATGTGTCCGGGCTAAAATTCCATTGACAATATTTGTTGATACTCAAAAGCCACTACCTGATGTGTTGCCCAATGTAAGAACGATAAGCTATGGCCATATATACTCCAGGCTGATGTGTTGACACTATTATAAGTATGTTAGATAAATATTGTAGGTATTTTAATTCAGCGGTATGCACAAAAAGCCAGTAAAAATATCGAAGTGTCAACAGAAATATAATTCGAACTCATATGGACAAAATAAATGAAAAATCAAAAACAGTTGAAAGATATACATAGGACAATTCAAAAGTCACAAAATGAATAAGACCAGGTGTTATGCAAGGGGAAGCGTCTTATGATTTATCGACGAAACCCTCAATGCTTACTCAAAAGCATTGACCTTCACAATGCCCAGGTTCGCTCTCGAAACCCCTGGAATATGTCATAGCAAAAATGAACACTAGGTGTGCGCCACCTTGTTGATGAGACAAGAAGACTGCTTCGACCCTTTGATGTACATCAAAAGCATCTCGCGGTCACGTAACGGTAAAAATTGATCAGGTTTTTTTTTTACCTTAGACCAAATCTTCATGCCTTCAATTTTCTATGACATATTCCAGGGATGTAGAGAGCGAAAGTAAACGTAAACCCTGGATATTGAGGATGAGACCTTTATATCTCATGAAGAACAATAATATTTTCCGATCAAATCGTGGTGCTAATCGACCATTAAACTTACCCCTAAACACCATTAACCTACATTTATGTAAACACTTATATACAATAACGTCAACATACAAGACAAACAGGAACTTCGAGTCGCGAAGAACAGACAACATTCGCTTAAAAAGAGAAGAAACAATGCAGATAGTCTAAGGGAGTAAGAGCTGTTTACATTTCACCGTTGTTTCTTTTCAAACACCGGAAAGTTCATCAGTTACCACTGATCCAAAACAAAGTGAACAAAGATATTGTTCAGAAGAAGACAGTTTAAACGTACCTGATGGTCGCCATAATGTGTTTAGGGCTATAAAAACCTATTTTCACGTAATGATAAATTAAATCAATCTGATTCTTAATTCATCCCGAGATGTTTTGATATTTCAAAGTCGTAACCATCTCATAATTTCAACCTGTACAACAAGTAAAGACTTATGCACGATGTCTTAGTAGCTGGCTTCAAGTTTTGACCAGAATCCGGATAAACTTCCGAAATCACTATTTCACGACTGGTTTCGTGTAATGTATTGCCTGTATTATAGGATTTAAATTTGGATTAAGTTCTTCAATGCTGGCAAGGTGGTAATTTGTTTTGTTACGTAGAACAAATAAGTAATACTAAATTAATACAGCTGCAGCGTTTCTCGTGACTGAAAAAACTCAAATGGAAAAATAAGAAATTAAAATATACAAAAGCAAGAGAGAGAAGTTTGGTTCAAAACGTGTTGATTAAAAATATTATAAGTCAAGCTAATAACACTTTCAAAATCCTGGCTCAGCCCTGGCATATATAAAACCTTTATTGAGCAGTTATCAGACAATTACCTTCGGTGTTTGAACGACAACCAATAGCCAGTTGTCCAAATAATGTCACCAAGTTATCGCCCCTTGAACACGTGTTCAGTCCCGCTGGTTCCTTCCTGTGTACAATATCAGCCACAATACCTGTCTGTATTTGTAAAAACAAGATAGGTCAGCTTAATGCACTCATGATATGTATACTTAAACAAAATTATAACTTATAATTTATCTGCCAATTTATTTCGGTTGTTTTATAGAGTGATCTGAAAGTACATGAAATATATTCTTTTATTTCGATGTTAAATTCTACATAAAATGATTTATAAAAATCAATTAAGTTGACTATGCTTAAACTAACAATATCTTGTGATATATGATTACTGCCATGAATGGTGACATTATTTTCTAGCTCTAGATATTGAACTAAACATGATGAAGTTATAGATAATCTTTCTTGTTTTCGCATTTACAGGGAGGTGTCAAAATGCCATCATGTCAGCGTACGATAAGATGTGTAAAGCTAACTGACCGCTAACAGACATTTACATGACAAAGGAATGTGGTAAGACCATGTTTTCATCCAGAATAATTCCGTTATATCGCCTATACGTCAGTGTCACTCGAATCCCTTCTCGTTTATTAACATAGTAATAGCCACTCGAATTCGCCTTAAGACCAATTGATAGGGTCAGAAGGTATCTCTGCCTTTTGTATGTGGGAAAGTAATGAATATTTCCTTCTTAAAGGTTAAGCAGCATTTCCGCGGGGGGTAATAGGGCACAGTTTCTGGCAGAAGTCAAGCCTTGGTTCCGTCGTTCAAGGTCTAATTAGCTTCACCATTTGGTAATATAAGTATTGATTTAACATAAAACATCTTTTAAAACAAAAACTCCAAAACTAATCTGCATATGTATAAATTCGAATCGATTCTCTATACTCAAAAGAATCAACTAATTTTAAACTGTAAAAAACATGAGAAAGGGATCATTCGATTTTTTTTTAAGATTAGGATTCAAGCTAACCAAACTTTGAGTGATCGGTCAGAAGGGATCGCCATGTCTTCTTGATGTGCCAATAACACGTACCCAATATAAATAGGTGCGCTATGCTACATTGGATCCCAACCTCTCTCATCTCAAGCATAAGCGTGATTAACTTCATATTGCATCATTGCTGGAAACGATTATATCTTTAGTGTCACTCCCGTCAATAATAAAAGGAGGGTACAGAACATTGTTAACCTATCAATGATAGTTCAAATATATTATAAAAAAACATAATTAGGAAAAATGAATTCAATAGCTTTCCGTTAAAGTGTGATATACATACATGTGTATATATGTATACAGTCTCTAACACTGTTTGACATGTCGAATCCCTATCACTGAATTGTATGACACACTATCATCTACAAAAGGTTTTATATCGATTTTATAAAATAAAAAAGGGGGGGATGCTAATCAGTGTGATTATAATGTCATAATTAAAACGTGTTTGTTACCATGAACCTTTCTAGCAGATAGTAGTCTATTAGCTTTATCTATATGCACTCGATCGATATGAATTGTACTAAATATCAAATACTAAATTTCAATTATTGTCTTTCTATGAAGTGAACAAAAAATAAAGTAACAAGAAGAAAAACAATATCAGAATTGAACTGTTTTCTGATGGTAATCATTATTAATATGTCTGCAAACTGAACAAAGTTCAACGCTTTACACAGCATTAATCTCCAAACTGTGTTTTAAGTAATATCAACACAAAGTGATTTCGTACGCATCGGGTGTAATTTGGTAAAACATCTAAACCTTCCTACTACAATCTGATACGAATATATCAACAATGAATGCATCCTGTGAAAACATCTGATAAGCATTCTAAAGCGCTCGATATACTAGGAGAGGTTCAGCATGTGGTTCAGTGAACGCCTATCCTTCTGGAACATATGGGTCCACTTTGCGGTAGTTACGGTATGTTTTCGTTTAGGTATCTGTACAGTTTCAGTTGCAAGATT
>JAULCA010022231.1:0-18678 GCA_032360845.1 Crassadoma gigantea
TTAGGAAGAAGAAAGTTGTTTAGAAAGAAGAGAAAAGATAAGATCCCATACTAAGTCGCCTCTTACGATCATGCAATAGGGGCAGCAGGTACAATTCTTATGCCTTACCTGCTGTAGTGTTGTAAGTACGTTGATGGATTGATTGATTGATGGGTTTTACGTCCGCTTCAATACCCAATCTATGTCATGTCTCCCATGGTAATGTTGTAAATACATCTGCAGGGCCCAATCTATGTCCGGTCTCCAAATGTAGTATTGAAAGTACATCTGGAGGGCCAATCTATGTCCTGTCTGCCACTGTAGTGGTGTAAGTTGATCTACAGGGCAAACTTTGTCCGGTCTAGTATTATTGCAAGTTCATCTGCAAGGCCTCATCTATGTCGTCTCCCACTGTATTTGGGTTAGACTTTTAATATTTATGCACGGTCTATTTTATAAGTATTTATACAGGGCCCAATCTATGTCCTGTCTCCCAATGTAGTGTTGTAGGTACATCTGCAGGACCTAATTCTAAATACTTTATCCCACTATAGCATTGTAAATACATCTGCAGGACCTAACCTACGCCAAGTCTCTCTCTGTTGTTTGGTTATACTTATAATACATAAATTTGTGAGTGCATCTGCAGGGCTTGACCTTTTAAAAACAAAAGAATTTACAAAGGAGATGTGAATTATTGAATTTGAAATACCATCTATAGTACATACTTTTTTTTATTTCAGAAATTCCGGTTTAAATGAAAAATTTGCTGCAACATTTCAAGACAAATCATTGTCGGTGGAATTGTCCAAGTTTTCCTATCCAGTTCAACTTCGAGACACTAGGGATATTTTGGATCACCCTAAAAATCAGGTAAAAAGCATTCTCTCGTTTTTGATTATTTTTAGCTTGCCTATTCGAAGAATAGGGGGGCTTATGTAATCGTCCTGGCATCAGCATTGGCGTTGCCAGGTTCAAGTTTATGTGCAAGTGTTGAAATATTGTATAACCCTACAATTACTGATAACTTTGGTTTTGTGTTTATGTTATAACTGTTTTTAAGTGAATGAACAACAATATTATGGGAAAGGTAGCAATTTTTTGGCATGGAAAAGGCCCAAAAAGACCTCTCTTGGTTTTGTATTTGCATTATAACTGTTTTAAATTGAATGAACAATGATATTAGGGGAAAGAAGCAATTTTACGCATATAAAAGCCCCAAAAAGGGCTGGTATGAACATGCATCAATTTAAACATGTTGGCGGTAGGCAAGCTATGTTGTTCTCCAACAACTCTTGTTATTATTTGACATTAGCTTCGCGGATTTTATTAATATAGCTTATTGATTTATATATAGTGATTTATCTTATCTGATTTGGTTATTTGTGTATACATGTATTATAACATTGAATCTTCTGGCGTTATTCTGTTTAACCATTTCACCCCTGTATATCTTTAGTGGACTGTGCAATGCATATATATATATATATGGATGAGTCCATTATGGTCTACAGTGGTGAAAGGGTTAAGCACACAGTATTAAATTGTACTTTGCTTTGCCATTATGAAATCTCTGAATTTGTGTGACTGAATTAATTTAATGATTTATGATAATATGAATACAAATGGGTTGCATCGTTATTTATCATGAAGCTGTAGTATTCAATACCTATATGTACGTATATTTGAACCCTTTCACCCTATGTAACTTCAGTAAACTCTTCCATGCATTGATGTGGACAAGTCCATTATGGTCTACAGTGGTGAAAGGGTTAATGATCCCCATACCACTGCCAAGTAACCATGCATTAGAAACGATTTTTCCTGGCATGACTCAGCTTTGCTTTGATAAATTATTTCTGAAAGGAAAACCATATCTTGCAGGAATTTTATGAAAAAATGATAAATATGAAATAAACAAAATATTCAGTGTTCTGCATGTAGCAGGGCTTGTTTTACTTCATGCATTGTTCTTATTGTAAACCCCTGGAAAACTTGAGACAACTTCTTTCCTTGAGGGGGAGTATGTCATTCCAGTAAAACCCTAACTGCTTCTAACCTAAATCAACGATCGCTGTCACTCTGGTAAAACCCTAGTTGCTTCTAACCAAATATCTCTTTAGCTCATTTGGAAGAGTGTAAGACTAGTAAACCAGAAGTTTTGAATTCGAATCATAGTGGAGGCATTGAAAAAATTAGTTACCTGTTGTAAACATATAGGTTGTAATGATTTACAGGAGGAGAAGGTACAGGTAGTGCTATGGCTACTGCAGCACCGACTGATCTTTCAGCAACACACCTACATCTTCTTTGTGCCTCCGTTATCGAGAAGAAAGAAGAAGACGTCAGAGGATGTGAGCCGCATAATGCCTATACTACCAGAGGAGGAGAGTTTGGCTTTCGAAAATAGGACTGAAATGCAACGAGCGTCTAGCGTATCAGACGTGGCGTCAGGTATGCATCTTAGGTATCAGTTTATCTCCCCTCAAGAGAAACAAGTTTTACTACAGTGAAAGTGGATATTCTCACATGGGGACATGTTCCCAAAACTTACCAATCTCTCTCGAAATTCCTTCATTCATCTACATGCTGTGGTCAATTGATCTCCTAGTTACTGCAGTGAGTGTGTAATGATCATAACAAGTGTGTTTGAATCAAATGAATGTTGTTTTGACACATTAAAAGGGAAAAATAAATTGAGCAAAGCAGTTTCAGGCATTGGTTTGCTTGTGTTTTACATCCTATTAAAAGCTATGGTCATTTAAGGATGTGCTAGGTTTTGGTGGTGGTGGAAAGCCAGAGTTCCCCCCAGAGAAAAACCACCGACCAACGGCCAGTACCTGGCGACTGCCCCAAGTAGGTCTCGAACCCGCGACCCAGCGGTGGAGGGCTAGTGGTAGAGGCAGAATGTCAGACGTCTTAACCACTTGGCCACCATGGCCCCTTCACACACATAAATCAAGCAATATTATCTGCATATTGGAGGTTTAATAGGTTGACACCTATATATAACTTGTGTGTATATATATTCCTGTGTGGATCTTTTCATGCTATCAAGTTTCTCAATGCAAAAAAAACCAGAAAATTTTACTTTTACAAAGGTTTTTAAAATTAAAGAATTAACCATTCCATCACTGTAGACTATAATATTAATGGACTCATTTAAGTTACTTATGGGTGAAAGGGTTAAATCTCTCTCATATTAAAGTTACTTATGGGTGAAAGGGTTAAATCTCTCTCATATTAAAGTTACTTAGGGGTGAAAGGGTTAAATCTCTCTCATAATATATATCTATACAGTTTGTACATTCTGTCTGTGATTTTTTTCAGTAAACAGTGATGAAAGTGTTAGCATAGGATCAAACTCGATCAATGCGATGTTTTCTAAGTCACCTTCATCAGAAATAGCCAGTGATAGTTCGCAAGTATCGGAGGACATGAGGGCAGGCATTAGAAACAACCAAGACGGCTTGTCTCACTTATCAAAGGAGGAGAGAGAGTGTGTTCTAAATGTTCCTGCTGCTAAAAATCCAGAGGATTTGAAACTCTTTTCAAGGTGAAGAGTATAAGACTATTTCATATCCAGGGGTGTAGGATACAGGGAAATAACAGAAATATCATTACTACACTCCCGGATCTCTCCTGCCAGTAAAATTGGCTGAAATTTTAATTTCCACCATCTTTCATGTTAAATGTTGAAATCTGCATTATCCTGAACAAATTGAAATATTTTGTGTAAGTTTCAAATGTGAATCTGGATTTTCATTTGTGGTGTTGCATATGATTCTCTCGATCACATTCAGGTAGCTATCCCCTTGTTCAGAGTTGATTCATTTAAAAGCTGGTGCTGGTCCAGATCAGGGCCTTGGTAAGGGGACAAGGTGGTACAAGAATTTGGTGGATTCACCTTGGTGCCAGCACATAGGCAGCTACATGCCTGCCATGGGGGGGTTCTTAATTCCACTGGTGTAATTGACGTTTAAAATGAATACTTAATGTATTTCTTTTAACTGTATCATGGAAAACTGAAATAAAAAAACTTGTAAAAATTTGTATTAAAAAAAAAATCAACTTATAGCCAACATTGTTTAGATAAAATGAAAAAGTTTGTACTTTTTTTTTTAGTATTTCGAATGAAAAGTTTGATTTGATTCTGTTTTGAAGGTTGTGCTCGTACTTCAATGGAAAACATCATATAGAAGAAATCATGTACTACGAAAATCTCCATAGAGCCCATTTGGTGACTTTACTGGACAAATTTAGGGATGTTCTCATCATGTGTCAGTACCAGGACCCGGCCACAGCACTTGGGATAAGATGATATTCACAAGACTAGATTTGAAATTGTTTTAAAAAATGTGTATGTTGCTGTACTAATTGTTCATATGAATGTCAATGGTATTAAAAATAAAGTTTTCACAAGTTTCCATTTCTTATGATCATGAGATATATATGAAACAACTCCAAGAATTACTCATTTTAGTAAGCCTTTCCTTGAAAAGTGAAGTTTCCCTATAAGAAGCCCCTACTGGTATTACTGATGGGACTTCAGTTTCCATTCCATTCCTTAGTCAGTCAGTACATCAATTTTGGTTATATCTCGGGGTATACCATCACCTAATATGCTAGTACATTGTACCAATCAAGTTGGCTAGTGGCACATACTCAAATTAAGTCCTTTAGCAAACCATATAGAGTTATGGCTCTTAAGTTGGCTAGTGAAACATACTCAAATCAAGTCCTTTAAATTTGACATACCATACAGAGTTATGGCTCTTTGTTTAACATGCATCTCTTTATACAGGGCATATCTCCTATATTTTCTCCAAGAATTGCCAAAATTTGTGCAAGAGCCTCATTTGATGGTAGCTATAGTGTGACGTGTTCGTCTCTTTAACCCGAGTTATGGCCTTTAGTTCACTGTGTATACACTCTGCACCTGCAAAAACTAAATTTTGTAGGCAGAGTGGAACTTCTTGTGCACCACTTAATATGATACCCAGTAGTTGTATGGTCCTTTTTTATACTCGACCCCTGTGGCCTAAAGATCAATATGCAACCTCATTTGTTCAGACAAACTTGATGGCACTTCATCCCAGCATGCTTATGACCATGTACACGTTTTCACCCTTATGTTTTTAGTTATATGTAGGAAAAGATGTCATTTAACACCTGTTAATAAAGCTCATATGATTGCCCTTAACTCCAACATGCAACAGGCCATGCCAAATATCATTATCCTAGGTCTGTTTTTTTTTATAATTGACCTGCAAGTTGTAATGTTCAAGGAGATATGTTGGAAAGAAAAAACTTTTCATGTAGCGCTTCTTGTTGGCATGCATGCTACAGCCAAAAAGTCATGACCCTAGGCCTGTTCTGTATAGTTTCAATGAATTCCACATTTAACCCGGGGGCCCTGCGACCATTAAAGTTGATGCAGGGTCATTCATATTGATCGACAGGATGTATAGCTCTTCAAATCATGTGCTATCAATATTCCTTGTCACAACTTTGAAATAGCAATAATTTGTAGGCTCTAGTTCTGGATCAATTAGAGAAAAGTGAACAAAGATTCTTAATATGACTGCTGTAACACATGCTGAATTTTTGACCGACTATAAATAATATTTGGTCCTCAATGTCATTATCATTCTTGGCAAGTTTTAGATACATCCCTACTTAAATAAACTTAAGAAGTTCAACATGTCATCAAGTTTGTGAACCATAGCTAAAGGTCCTCCTTAACAAAGAAATAATCAAAGATGATCTTGAATCAACTCTTACTCAATGGGACAAATATGTTGGAATCTCATTTGTGACTTTTATAAGTGGGTCAGTGTCATTAATCTGAAACATGCTTGCAAGCAACCATGCACTACAGCACAAATAAATTTACAGAACATGTTTTTGGATCTTGGTTAGAGGACCTCCAATGTGATTTTCCCACAGCTTATAATTACCGTGCCATCCTTAGTCCAATCACTAATATTTTAGATTTTTTTAAATATACATGTACACCAAATACAAATGTTCATGATTATTTGAACAAAGTTTTCATTTTTTTTTATATGACTGAATAACCAAATTGCCTTGAGTGCTGTTTGGCAAGTATAATGCAGATACAAAGGCATTCAAAGTTTGACAAGGTCAACTGGTCATACTTTCAAGGAAATGGGTTGATATGTCATATTCGTCATACAGAATTATAGAAGAATCAAAATGCTTTTCACCAATTATAGGTTGTTGACCAGCATGTACCTTAGCGAGGGCTTTGATATATGACCTGGCAGTGATCCTGGTCATGAAATAAAAGGAAAGGTTTTGCATGGCTTCATAAAAATGTTTCTAAATTATCATAACTTTGGACCGTTTTAAAAAGCTTCAGAATGCTATTGGCCTATCTTCACAAAGGTCTTGTGGTTATTCAGGAGAATAATGCATTGACCCTTGTGACATTGAAAAGTATATATAAAGCTAGATTAATTTCCCTTCATCTTGATTAAATGCAAAGTATTTTCTGCCTCTGCCTCATGCTTTTTCAAAGTTTGTCAACATTTTAATTCATTAGGCCCAAAAAAGCACTGAAAGCGGACCCATGGCCCATCAGTTATTCAGAAGATGTTACATGACAAAGTTGATGCCCAATGCCATGCCTTTAGTTAGTTGAGGCTAGCCTTAAATACAAACACAACACAATATTGATTATCATCAATCATTTTTTATGAGGTCCAATGTTCCAACAAAGTTACTTGTACGCATCTAATCACATTACCAATCAACAATATCACACTCTGTTGTTATCAAAATTCAAACAGCACTATAAATACAAATATATTTAGTTCTGGAAAATTGGGTGTTCAAAAGTTTCTCCTCTAGAGATGTCACTTTGAGAAAAAGTTCAAAATTTTGTTTCTAGTCCTAAGTGTACTTAATTACCACCAAGACGCCAACTGATGTAAAGTGCCTGGAATTTGTCAAAGCCAGACAGTACACCAGCACCTGCAACTCCTCTGAGGATGTTGGCTCCAGCACCCTTCATCAAGGACATGAATCCCTCATTCTTCAGGATGGTCTTGGCACAGTCAATTGAGCCGTTGTATTTAACAGCCTCACCGGATGTCATCATCATTCTCCTTCTGATGGTATCAATGGGGTAGGAGATCAAGCCAGATGTGACTGTCACCACATAGCCAAGACAGAAAGAAGCGAGGACTCCAGCATTATCTCCTAGGAGAACTGGCTTCAGGCTGTCGTAGAATCCAAAGTAGCATCCTCTGTATACTACAATACCTACACAGGAGATGACAAATCCTCTGTACAGACCACCAATTCCATCACTTTTCATGGTCTTCTTGTATACATCTACCAGCCCGTTGAATTGACGCTCACCGCCTGTCTTTCCAGATTTGGCATCATTGGCCAGACGGGTACGGGCGTAGTCAAGAGAATATACAAAGCAGAGGGACATAGCGCCAGCAACACCACCAGATCCAATGTTCTTTGCAAATTGCAGTGAATATGCATCCTTTTTGGAGGCTTTGAACAAAATCTTGATCTTGTCTTTGAATGCAAAATTTAAAGCTTGTGTTGGGAAGTATCTGATGCAGTTTGCCAAGTTTCCTCTCCAGAATGGCAAAAAACCCTCGTTCTTGTATGTTTTGAGAGTGCAGTCAATGACACCTTTGTATGGCTCAGACAGACGGCCAGTTTTCAACATTTCCTCTTGATTTTGAACAAGCAGCTTGATCCTTTCAATTGGGGCTGCGGCCGTCTTTGAAATGACAGCAGCAGCACCACTAAGGGCGAAATTTTCTGCAAATCCAAGTTTCTTCGACATCTGAAAGATACAAATGGAATACCTTTAAGAATGTTTACATTCTGTACTTGACCTAATTATTGCACCTCTTCTAATAAAGGCATCATCTTGGTTAACTTAAATGCAATATGTTATACAAAATTCTCAATTGAAAAGATATAAATAAAAAAACTTCGACTACTAAAATGGTGCTGTTGCAAGATAAAAGGTATTGAATAAAACAAAACTTTTTGTGCATTAATTCATCTGCTTCAAGGAAAAGGTTCACAAGAACACCCTGAAAGATGATCATTATATGAAACATCTTATTCGTTTGATCGTGTTAACAGGTTTTGGAAAACCACAAACGTGCGAATAGTATGCAAACTCGTCTATTAAACGCCAGTTGGAGTATACATTTTGTAAAGTTGTTACTAAAAAATAAACCAAATTACTTTAACAGTAACTTTTACAATATATTATTAAAAATTGCATTGATTTAGGTAAAGATAAATAATATTTTGCTAAAAGACTTGCACTGAAAGCGTTAGCTACTTGGAAATTTGATGTAACTTTACCGAAAGTATTGCATCTATTTTTTGGTACTGTCCGGCATGCAAATGAAGATTATTTTTGCATTTGTATGATGCTTTATGACTAAATAAATGTGACTTGTACAAACAATTTGAAAAAGTTAAGATCTAAGTGATTTTGGCTATTTTTAGTAACAAAACCATACCCCAATTGGCACACATTAGGCTAGTTTGTGTATCATACACAAGTTAGTGGTTTTCCTCAACCTGGTTACTGTACTTATCTGACCAAGCCAAATCAGGAAACTTTGGCAGATTTTGTTGGTGGATAAGGGCAATCCAATTGCCATCTATCCTTTATGGTATTATTTCAATATATCAGATTTCTTTAGTCAGCACACAAAGTCTTAGCGAAACCATGTTTAAAAGTTGTTTTTGTATAAAAGTGTGCTTTGACCCATTACCAGACGTTCTGATAACTATCTACCATAATGTCTTAAAAGTCCTGTTTGAGGATGACATGCTAGAGGGAACTTTTATCTAGGAAGGAATCGATGACACTCAACCTGCCAACAGCATATTCTTACCATAGCAACAAGACTATGTGCTGTACCCCAACATTATACCAATGATTACGTGTATTTGAAAACGTTTATTTTCCGTATTCTTTATCTTAAATCTAAACGATAATGCGGTTTAAATGTCCAAAGTCGAAATCATTGCATGGACAAGTTGACAAGGTCATGTTGAAGCTAAATGCTAGAGAACGGAAAAAATAGTTTGCCGCAATGGAATATTAAATAAAACGCATTTAATTAAAACAATACGTATATTTAGCCATGTTTTAATAAATCACTTCGCCAAATGTGTTCAAAATTTGTTTTACAGCAGAGCAAATTTTCAATGTCATGTCAAGTGTAGGTTGTACAAAGGTAGGCATGTCTATGCCGGTTGAATCTGATCAATATGAAAACAGCTGCAAAACAAGAATATGGAAGGACATATCGGATAGAATATTCTATGCTGTTGCAATCTAAAAAACTATTTGCAGAATACAAACCTTGATTGCTTTCTGTTGCTGTTCAAGATCAGAGGATATGCAGTCACTACCGGCAAACCCACGAGTTGGTTTGTAAAGGATGGAAACGAGGTAGACACGTGACAAACCGCCACACAACCCGGATGATCCCTATGACGTAGACATATGGATTGCTCTGTAGTTGTATATCGCTACCGTGTAACGTATTGTACGAAACGATATCAGGAGCCTTTTCATTACGCTACCAGAGACGTATATATTACGTCTCTGAACTATCTAAGTCCGTGCTAACAGCTAATGTTTACTGTGAGATGTTGCATGGATTTGATATTTTTTATACGGACTTATATAGCTCTAATCTAGTTCAGTGAATTTGTAAGGACTCAATAGAATACCACGTCCCCAATAAGTATATTTTCTGATCTCATTCGAACAAGCTTGTTAGTTCGGTCAAAACACTAAAATTTGGTTTTGTTGAATTGAAAGTAGAGCAGCGGATATACATAAATGACATATCGGATATATAGAGCATTTAGTTATATCTATTTCAAATTGTCATCATTCCATTCATTATTAACATTGCAATTCTCACAGGTCTAAGCACAGGTAATTTGTTACATCTATATTTTGACCTTAGAGACGTATATATATTATTGTTATATGTAATATAATATATTTATATATGTCTCTGCCTTTAATAGCTAAGGCCAGAGACGTATATACTACTGGCTTTAAAGCTCGTGTATATCTTTCACCATTGGTTGTGGAATTTTTTACCGAAACCAGAATTAGATTAGATTAATTGCTATCGAGCTACGTCCGTGCCGAAACTTACGGCGTACCGGTTAATTTTCGTTCTGTGATAATACAAAGCCATTCTTGATAAAAAAAAGAGAGTTCCAGTCCCTCGTAATTAAATGTTTGATGAATTGGCAACTGAGTTGAAGATGAACTAAAACGACATGTTTTCCCAACAAACGCACAACACTATAGTACTTATTATATAATAACCTATTTCAATTCGAAATATTTTACACAACATATTTCATTAAAAACAGAAACAATTTATCAAACAACACGAAGTGTTACAAAAAACTTGATTGAATACAAGCCTTATCTAATGCACTGTTTAAAAATTCCTATTTTTTCCCGATAATTTTAAGATATATATATATATACATTTGTTTTCTAACTTCTACCATTATAAGACTCCGGTTGTCTGGCTGAAAGGCGATCTTGGTGAAAGCGCTTTTCAGAGCATAGCCATGGCGACCACCAAAGACTAATGCAAAAAAAAAAATGAGCAGAAATAATCGAGACTGCAAAATATCAACAAAACCATACGTAAAGACTGATATCAATCCCACAGTAATCTCTAAAATGTTTTAACATTACGATTTTATAGAGGCTAAAGAAAGCACATATACTTTAGAATGTGTTACAGCTATATTTGCCTCCAAATGGTGACAATGTACTCGAATATATCAACATGGAGGTCTGAACACTTTGATTTATGTCCAAATATAGCTGTAACAAAGTCCCATGTCCCTGTGAAAGAAATATACCTTTCTCAGTGAGCCGTATCTATTTGCGTTATCAATCTGATTATGACAGTGGCGGATCCAGAGGGTTTTTGGGGCTTCAGGAAATTTCGTTATGCTTTGATATCTCCGTAAACATGACTTATCTCCCTTTAGTCACAGGCAATCCTGTAGGAAAAAATGTCTAGAAAATGACCATCTCTGAGTACGATACACAGGAACCGGTCTGGACATTGTTTTTTTTTATAGTATCTGAACTGTTGCGCTTGTGATAAAATAAACAAATACAAAATAATACCTTCAAATCTATAAACTTTGTAGTCGATTATGTTAAACCGTTAATTATGTGGTAGTTTTTGATCACTCAAGTGAACTATTTTGATTGCCATTCGTCTGTTTTATCACATAACTGCTCTATTGTACCATGTAATACGGCCATGCAATACAAATTGCAGGACCCGTGTGTAATAACACTATTGTGCATTATAAATAGTTCATGACGTCACAGTACATATATGAAGTCATAAACTGTTTAATTCACTTGTTCTAATGTAAATTAATTCCAGAGTTTTCACTTATATTTTCATAAATATGAGTTATGTGATAAACAGAATATCACACTCATGGCTCACACTCTAAACTCGTTTAATTAATTCCATATTACATAGCCACTCGTGTAAGATCCTCTATGTATTACACAGTCTGTCTTGCGTTATCCGTCGTTCGTAACAAAGTTTTTATTTTAATTTCTCCTATAATCATTTTTTAAGTTTGTACTAAAAAGGGACTGACCGTGACCCCTTTTCTTGGAGTTATTAGGGGTCAAACAGTGCAAATCATTCAACACATCTCTGAAAGCTAAAGTTTGATTTTGATCACCATAACTATCCATAGACGATGATTGAGGATCAGAATCTATATTCATTAAGCCTGGCATACTGTATATCATGTGTCAAGTATATTAGATAACTATGAATCAAGAAAGGGCTTCATTACTGCGACATCGAACCGTCTTTTTTTTAAGGACGGGGACTTGGCGTAGTGGTGTACGCGTTAGGTATTTCTGGCTAGGCGATTTGGTGCCATAGATCGTGAGTCCGAGGCCCGGACAGGGCACGAGTCAAAAATTGTCTTCTTTCGCTAATTGTGTTACTTTGTAATATATATCTAATTGCTATAAGGGATCAAAGAGTGCAAGAGGCAAAACCGTCAAACAACTTCGTCTATGTAGTAGCTTTTTGAAATGTAAACGGAAGCTTTGTGTGCAAGCCCAAAAAATCAGTTTTTCTGTATATCGTAATATAAAAAATCAGCATCTTCCAATAGACTTGCAACTTAAATTATTTTTATTATTAAATTTAAACTAGTTAGTCCCATATTATTATATGGATCTGAAATATGGGGTTACAAAAATATCAAAATAGAAGAACAAACTCATTTGAAATTTTGCAGACGAATCTTGGGCCTGCGAACTTCAACTCCAAATTTATGATTTATAGTGAGTTAGGTCAGTATCCTATTGAGTTAGCTGTTAAATTGAGAATGATGACTTTTTACAACTCCCTGTTAATGAATACCTCTAAACTAAGTTGCCATATGTATAGATTAATGTCCAAACTTCAGGCCAATAATTTGTGTAAGTTTAAATGGTTAGAATATACAAAAAGTGTTTTGACGAAGTTGGACTAGGGTCTGTTTTTATAAAACAAGAACCTATAAGTAAATATTATATTAAAAACACTGTGAAGCCTCCGACAGAACAGAAAATGATTCTAATGACCTATGGAGAATTCTTGTTTTCAGTTGGAAGATATAGGTAGGTATATTTTCCGATTAAGCAAATTTCTTAGTTTAAAAAACGTTAACTTTCAGCAATTTTTCAGTCCATATTTTCATCAAAGTGGGTCGATCGGGAAACAATGGGACGAATAAAATAACATGAAGCTGTCACCCTTGACACATAGTTCCAGGTAACACAATTGGTAGAGCGAGCATCTAGAGTTCGGAGGTCCCGGATTCGAATCCCTACAATCTGGTCCGTTTCATTTTTCCGTTCCTGTCACTCGCACTTAACTAAGTTTTCAAGATACCTGGCTGGTAGATGGCTTTACACATAGTCCACGAAATAAGGGTACTTGTGAAAAGTGTGATTGACGGATTGTAAATCTGTTGCTTTGATATCCTGATTTTCACTTATTTATCACGAAAATGTATTTTTATATTGCAGTTCTAGTCTAGATATAAAAACAAATGCAACTCTTTCTAGGCAGATTCAGTTGAAAAGTGTAAAGCAAACCATAGGTGTATGATATACATTCCGCATGCATGATTTTCGAAAACACATTTCTAAAGAGACAACTATGTCTCGTTTTATTTTAAATGCCGTAGAATTTGTACAACCCAACATCTTCCAGAAAATTAAAATAGGTGGTGGTAGTCATTTTGGTAAAAGATAGACTTGATATTCTATCCCAGTAAAAGCATACATTATGGCTATGCGTTCAAGAGAGACGATTCATGATAGTATTTTTTACTATTTTAATGTTTGAAGTATTAGCTGCTTTCATTTTGTAAATTGATGTTTGTAATTAACCGAACAGCAACGTAACACCGGATTAACTAGGTTGGAAGTAATAGACGGACATGATTTCTGGAAAGGATGTCAACGTAATATACCTATTTATTTAATGATTAGATACATTTATGTTATCATCTTGATTGCATAATGCCACCTTTTGTTATTGTGAAGTTGTCATTTTTAAGACATTTGGTATACACAGATTTGCCAGCATTTCATAAAAATATGTACACATTAACAGCTTATGTAAGGAGGGGGGATTTGTGCTCAAAGTGAGTCACTTCGTGCAAAATCTATTTTTTTAATCACACCACTAACATTTGGAAACACTTGCTCTAATTTATATTGCGTTTTACTCATATACTCTGCTCACCACTTAATATTTCTATCGCTTAATAGTTTCACTCGGATGACTTTACTAAAAGGCCTTACGTTATGGTCCTCTTTATTTATCTTTTATTAACTTCTGTTTAACTTTCGGGCAACATTTGTAAATCTTTTATCATCAATATGTAGGAATGCTGCTGAGATTGGTTGGCAGTACGGATGTATCGACGGGCGAATTCTAGCCGACCGTCAGGCCTGCAGGTAGGGCGTAAGAATTGTACCTGCAGCCCCCATTGCATAATCGTAAGAGGCGACTAAGTATGGGATCTAATCTTTTCTCTTCTTTCTAAACAACTTTCTTCTTCCTAATGTATGCCCTTGACAATGCCTCACTTTTTGGCCATAAGTTGAGCGTTCGCCCCTGTGAGGGAGGCTTTGGGTTCTGTCCCCTGGCCGAGACATACCAAATGCTATAAAATGGTAGTTTCTACTCCTGCTTAACGCTCAGCAATTTATGAGTGGGACGACTGGTTCGCCCGTTGTCAGTATAATGTGACCGATGGGATGTCATGCTGGCTGTCTTCGGCAGTATGTTTCAGTGAGGTAGCACTATAAAGTCGGCATCAATTCCGCGCTATCACAAGGAGACAATACATGAACATATCGCAGCCTCCCAAAACACACACGCATACACTTACACGCATACATCTTGCACAAAAGGGAGGCCGTCCTTAAATGAGCTGTTGATAGGACGTTAAACAAAATAAAACCAAACCAAACCGGAAAAGAAATGTTCCAAGTCTATACGACTGCAACTCTCAGTTACCATGATTAATTAAATCAAAGATTTCTTTTAAAGATCTAAGACAAGACGTTTTTGAAACTTCGGTATGTCTGGTTGGTTACTCAAGTTTATCGGGTTCTATTTTTCTCTATTGTGAGTGTGTGTGTTGTGTGTGTTTCTAGTAGGCCTACTGATAAAGGCGAATATAACTGAACGATAAAGTCGATCTACTTTCACATTATGTGCACGTGAAACTTATTGGTCCACCAATCGGAAACATGGTTAGAAAGCGTTGCCGTGAAAAGGTAATAGGAGACGAAAAGATGCGAGGTATTCCGATTAAATATCCGAGTCTTCCGAAAGATAATAACATCGTCTGCTTGCAATAATAATTGACTCGCAATATTTGCCCGCAATGAATCGCTGAACATCGCAAGTAGACCTGCCTGGAATACGATGATCCCTCCCAAGGAACTGTAACTGGAGCAAATTTCCACCACCTCTTCCCACAATCGGCAGCTGTCCTCCTGCAAGCGATTTCCCTATTGAGTTCTCAATCTTACAAGTGAGTAGCCTACATGGTCTACTGACTCTTTTCAGTGCATTGGGCTTGGTAACGTGTAGGCTATACAATGAACATGTTCTGTTTTTTTTATGCTGTTTTTTTCTTTCTTTTAAAAATTTAGACTAGGAGTAATCCTGTAAAATGCAATTATAAATTGCAACATCTGCTTATTTGTGGACTATGGAAAGCACTGTTTAAGTCAATATTTTCAGGCATGTAACAGGACACAAGTTTTATGACCTACAATGTATCAATTTTATTTATTTAGAAAAGAAGTAACTGATAATGCCATAAGCATCTAGAGTGAACTATATAATTACTAAAACTGTATTTCAATGCTTTAATGATCTCCAAATTCAACTCATCAGTAAGTTATATTTTCCATTTACACTCTTATAATATACAATTTCGGTACTTTAGTTGTGACAGTGTGATCATGGCAACAGCTAGTCCACAGATAAGAAATTTTCGAATTGGTCGAATGGAACAGTCTGATACATTGGGAATTGATTATCATGATGCTGCTAGAAATGGAAACAAGAAGAAATTAAAGAAGATAATCGGAAGAGGTAAAGTCATCAACCTATGGAAAGAGATGCAAATGTTTACCATTTCTTGTTAACCACTTTTTCTTTTACTTTGTTACTATACCCCTGGCTGTTTTGTTTTGACTTCAGCTTATGCTGACTTATTCATTAATATTTGTAGGTATATGAGTCACGTAGAGTATAGAAAGTAAATTCCTAGCACAAAAAACTTTAAATATTGTAAATTATCAATCAAACAATGTAATGCTAAAATCATCAGGAATATAGCTGTGATGTACATAGTTGAACATCTTGATAAACAGATGTTCATTCAAATTGTGACTTAAAAAGGTATACAATTGGAAATACATTATGTTTCTATTTTGATTTGGACAATCAACTGTAAAATTTTGTTCTTTTCTTTCCTATTCCTCTACTACAGTATACAGCTTCTTTGATGTAGATCAACTGCATGCCACCATTTCACAGGTGTGTCATCCAGTTTGGTCCATTGTCAATGTTTGAAACATCCTGCAAATAACCCATCTGTCCTATCAGATCCCCATCTGCCAGAATTTTGATATCACAATTTAATGTTCCAGTTACTTAGTGATCAAACTTAATTGTCAAATCCCTGCAATGCATTGCATGATCTTAATAAAATATTTTCCTTTTTCAGGTATTCAGATTGATTATCCAAATGACCAGGGCCAGTCGCCTTTGTTTATTGCTTGCTTTGAAAATGAACCATCAGCATGTGATTTATTGCTTAGCAACGGAGCCAACCCAAATGAGTATGTAACCTTACCATTGAACAAGTACCTAGTACATGTAGCACAATTTTCCCCCTCACAAATATTTATATCAAACATACCTCTAGGAACATCAACTACAATACCAAATGACAAGCAACTGTTGTGCACATGCTATATATGTACAATGAGTGTTCAGCATAAATATACAAAAGTTTCACTTTAGAATGAGGCCCATCATGGGCTAAAAAAATCCAGTGAAACACCAGAGAACACCTCCAGTCTTAGTGGGTTTGAATCTCATTTATGTATTCATATTCAGCCATTTTATGAGGTGGAGGGTGACAGTGTTTCCTATGACCATCCTGTCCCCTGACCTGTTGCAATTCATAACCGTGACCCTTCTGACATTATTCTTATTAAACAGTTTTTTTTTATAAAAACATATGTTTATACAAAGTGAGATAAATTTGTACTGACTATCCTAAGGTCTCAGTTCCTATTTATAGGTCAACATCAGAGTTTCGAGGGAATTCATGTCTTACGGATATTTTCTAGTTTTAAACAGTTGAACCTTTTTATTTCCCCATACTATAGAGAAGGATTGTAAGATTCTGATTTGTGAAAATCTCTTATCGAATGCATTCAAGTGACAGTGCTTTTTATCTACAGGAGGAGCATCGATGGGACCACACCTGTACACATGGCTGCATATTCTGGTAATGTCAAGCTTCTATCTGACGTGCTAGCTGCAGGAGGAGATCTACGCTTCCATGATAACCTTGGACGAACAACTAAAGACTGGGCACTCTGTCAACCAGAACCAAAGAAAAGAATGAAAATGCTTGAATTCTTAGAGAAGACAAAATTGTTTGCACTGACAACTTCTGGAAGAGATATTAGGACTGGCAACAAGATATCCAGTCATGTACATGTGTAAGTTTACTTGTGTAAGTTTAAATGTATAAGTTAACTTGCACAAAGTAAGTCTTTAATTGCTTCTTTTTCACAAATATCTCAATTAGAAAGTCATTAACTAAATCCCCATACTCAGCTGGAGAATTTACCAAAACCAAATGTTCTTTATTGTTTTAGGAACAAGAATAATTCACTGATACACATCATAAAGAACAAGATCAAAGGTGGGATTGATGCAAATATAGACCAGCTAAAGAGCTCCCACAGCATGGGGTTTGGAAAGGTACATGTTTGCAAACTGTGTAATATAATATTTTGCTTGCATTCAATATTGTAACTATGTGTGTAATGATTCAAAAGATTCAACAATGTAGAAATTTCATTCATAATCTACAAAGACTAGATATTCAATACCACTTTAATTGCTTCTTTTAAGAAGATACATGTGTTTTAAAGTCACATCATCAGTATATTTATTATTTGTTATATTTCTTTTTGCTATGAATAAATCCCAGGAAATGAAACAATATACACAAATTGACCATACTGTTATTGAATTTCCTAAAATCCATTCCATATAATAGAGGTGAATTCCCAACGAGTGGTGGTTTATAGAGCTTAATTCCCAACAAGTGGTGGTTTATAGAGCTTAATTCCCAACAAGTGGTAGTTTATAGAGCTTAATTCCCAATGAGTGGTGGTTTATAGAGCTTAATTCCCAACAAGTGGTGGTTTATAGAGCTTAATTCCCAATGAGTTCCAAAAAGTTAGTTGATCTTAATTTGTACAAAGACACAAGGTTTACCGAATGCCTTGAAAATTAATTGGCGAGAGTTAAACAAACATGATAATGAACCATCATCGGTTTAGGGACCTTTTCACCCACAACAATAAGATATTGTATGTAGAAAGTCATATGTTCCACTTGTGAATACATTAATTTCCTATTTACGATCAGGAAAACAATTTCCATGAACTGTGACTTCACAATGGAAGATGACATTCAAACTTGACATAATTAGATGATTTACCAATAAAATTTTGTCCAGGGATTTACTCACTAGCTGTTAACGAACAAATGGCCAAGGTAGCAGTTTTAAGGGTGAACAAATATGGTATATTCTATTTTACCCCCCCCCACTCCAACAATATTAGGGCGGGGGGAGGTATACTGGAATCAGTTTGTCTGTCTGTTTGTCCATAGAAAAATTTTGTCTGAACAACTCCTTCTTAAGTATTGGAGAGATTTCAACGAAAATTTCCAGATATGTTAACTATCACCTAAAGTTGTGCATCCAGGTATTATTATTTCAATCTGACCCTTATTTCCATAGGTTTTG
>JAULCA010022342.1:0-10704 GCA_032360845.1 Crassadoma gigantea
ATATTAGCCAGGTGGCATAGGACTAGTAGTTAGCACCTGATAAGGCAGCTCCTGCAAATTCCTCAAAATTGTATTGAATAATAATTGTATTAATTGTATATCTATGTAATGTAAAGCGCTTTAGAGTGGCTTATGTTAGCTAGATAGGGCGCTATATCAAATGTTGTATATTTATTTAACATTGACATTTGATGAAAGCTTTACATTTTAAGACAAATCAATGACATGTATGGGCAAAGCACAGCAGTAAACTTTACTCCTCGTTCGAAGTATGGAATTCTCATGTCATAGTTAATTGTATCTTGGTCCTTTATTATGATGTCCCGCATTTTATCTCCCCTTTGACTATTGTTACTATTATAATGTACTCTTCTTCGGAGTTCATTCAAAGGTTTCACTTGATGTAACATCCCCATCTTACCAAAACATTTTACTTAACAATGGTGGCAGTATTACAAGGAATTTATTACCTGCACAAAGTCAACCAAAATACAGTAACACATGTTTAACAAACACCATGGGCTATTAAGAAAAAAATGCACTATTACAAACCCACTATACTGAACATATTTAAGACAAACTCAGACGTTTCTAAGAAAGAAATTGCACTCGAGTAAACCATGTTTATAACAAATAACGCAAATGAATCTAGGAAATGAGTTTAGTAAAATTTGTTTAAAACAAACCCAATAACAAACATAAAAGAGGCCAAGAGGGCCTGTATCACTCACCTGTTATTTTTGTTACATGAAACTGAGATGTAGGTAACTTCAGACCAGATTTGGTAACTAGAACAAGACATTTTAACATCTCTTAAATGCTTCTTAATATATTGCTGCTTGAAATTTCAAGTTTTAATTTTAAAGCATTTAACCCACGTTGACCTTTGACTCCGGCTAGCACTTTAAAGTTGACATTTGACCTCATTATTGTAATAAAGAAAACGATTCACAGCCACTCTACAAAACATACCAAAGTATCATGATTCTAGACCAAATGCTTTTTAGGATATCATTGTTTGAAGTTTTTAATATATTTGAATCCTGTGACCTTGAAACTAGGTCAAGGTTATTTTCATCCAAGGTACCAGGATTCAAATATGTTAAAAACTTCAAACAATGATATCCTACTGGCCAAATATCATGACTGCGGGCCTTTAGGAACTTGAAAAGATTGTTAAAGCTTTTAACCCATGTTGACCTATCACCCCCGACTGGCATTTACAGCTGAGTGTTGACCTCATTTCTATAATAAAGATATTTGCACTGCTGGTCTACCTAACGTACTCAAGTATTACAACTCTTGTGCTTATCCTTCCTAGGATATTGTTGTTTGAAGTTTTTAAAATATTTGACCCCCGTGACGTTGAAAAGCTCATGTTAACAAGTCCAAAGTTAGAATGTTTGTTTTCAAACACCTGATTCTGGAATAATGCTCTGAATTGATTTTTATGTCATGCTGATGAATTAACCTCCACTCAATCTGAGCAGCATTATCAGTGGAGTTTGAAGTATATAATAAACCTTTTTTGAATGGAATAATTACTAGAACCCTGCTACTGAAAACAACTTGACAAATTTCTAGATTGCTAAAATAAAGTTTGAAAGTTTACATCACATGTATAACATTGAGAATGTGATATTTTACATCAGATCTACAAAGTCCTACTTTACAAAACTACAGGTTAACAATGGCCCTACCATGTGCCTGACCGTGAACACCCCACATCCCATATATTTTGTAAATGACCTTGACCGTGAACACAATTTTGATTCCGTATGGCAATATGTCAAATTTTAAAAGATTTCTTTTGGAGTCTGGTAAAAACAGTACCGCCCTCACCCCATGGTCTATTTCTAGTGAATTAATTACAAAGACCTTTACCTTAGAAACTTTAAAAGCCCCTATCACACATTTACACATCACAGTGGTAAGATTTCCAGACACAAAAATGTGTATGGACGGACGAACATTCAAGCCAGATAGAATGATTAATTGGGCTCCTTCCATGCGAGGCCTTGATAAAATTTAAAGGAAAACACAACACAATGTATATGTAACAATAAAATATTTTACTGAATACTGGCAGCGTTTGCCTACATATAATACAATTTGATCTACTGTTATAGATATCCCATGAGCTCTCTCCCATCCGTGCTACTGATAAACCATAAATCTAGACACTGTTCTGAGTAATAATGGTAACTGCTTTAAAAACACCCTTTTACCTTGCACTGGTACATTGAATACAATGGAACCTCAGTAATCCTGACACTTTGATTTCTGTAAATAGTGGAAATTTACTGGTCTGATTACTTTGATGTCTGTATATAGTGGAACCTCATTTGTCTGGAGCCTTTTTTTCTTTGTGTACAGTGGAAACCTTGATACAGGTTTCCTTGATGTTGCAAGTAACAAATTTTCTGAATTAATGAATTGTCACTTAAATGATTGCAATTTCAGAATTTAAATGACACTTTCTGTGACATTCAAATTCTTTTCTTTTTTTTCCTTTTTCCCCCAGTGAAAAGCAAATAAGTGTTTGTAAAGCCAGTCAATATTTTTAATATACACACATAAATAACTGTATATGGTTAAAATGGATGATACATTTTTAAACCAAACTAAATGACTTGAACAAGGTTCTTCTCCATACAATGATCAAGTGTGTATCAATATAAACCGTAAGTAGTCTTTTGAGTTTTGTGTGAGCAGTAATATTGAGAAAATATATAAACGACAAGATAAATATTGCAGACTACATTGTATCTTAATGTGAATCTGACTCCAGTCTAAAACAGACCAAAACAGACATCATTTCAGTGGCAGAGGTGAAATCTAAAACGACAAAATGCCCTTCATTAAAATACCAGTTGTGTTCCAATGTTTATACATACACTAATAATTACCACTGTCCCATCAATTTTACATCTAATTTACAGGTTAGTGTGTTTACTCAAAAATAATGAACAAAATACGAACACATTTTTATTTCTAGTAAATTTTGATTCAGTTCTACTTATAAATTATTGTTACAACTACCTACATCAATTAACATCCTCACTAAAATAGGAAACAGAGGCCATGATTTGTAAATAAGACAATGGCATTGAGAGAACTTTATTGAACCTTCCATGATTGTACATTATCACCATCTTATGTAAAGTTGACATGAAATGTCCCGAGACACTAGACATAATGGTAAACAGATTTCTTTTTTTTCACATTTATCTAAATCATAGACTTGTTTAAACTATGTGGAAAAAATCTGAATTCAGAGTAAATATATTTTCTCTATCCACATGGGTCTAACAGTATTGTTTGTTAGGACGACCATTGACGTGTGAACATGATATGCACAAATCTTAATTCTGTGAAAATTCAAAAGTTTCGGTTTATGCAAAATAGAGAGAAGATATATATGTGAAAACAAGCTTTCTGATACTGAACTATCATGAAAAAACTGTTTGTGATTCTGCGAAGCAAAACTCATCGAATAAGCATATTTACAGACTGGTAACTAAGAGAAAGCTTCAGCCATAACTACTGACCGTGCGAACAGTCGGTGGATAACCGACCCTATGACATGGGGACCAGTGTGTGAGGTATTCCCACTACTGACCTATTTAATCAATTCACAAAATCTGAAGCAAGACCTGACTTGTTACCTATAGCTGGAAGCTTCAGCAGTAACAGACTTAAATTTTCAAAATTCAACCACAAATCTGTCTATTTACAATAGTATATTGTACATATCAAAAACTCCCCTTTGTACTCTGTTCTGGTGCAGGTCCAGACGTACAACTTCAGTTTATGCCTCAGCAAACTTTCATCCTCTTTATACGAGAACCATCCACTTCAAAGGTAAGACGGATCTTGTATTGAAAATTTGGGACATATGATCAACAATTTAGACTTGTGTATTAATGAGACAAACTTAACTATTCTCATCTGTACTATAAGTCATGTTAAATGAAAGCGACAAATATCCATATAACGTCGCACAAAAACAACATTCTACAACAACAAGTGGGCAATAGAAAGAATAATTTGCATACAACACTTTTGCTACAAACTGTGTACATAATGCAATTGACAGCTGATAAGGTACTGAATAAAGATATGTGCTTTCATTAAAAAAAAAAAAATCCATGCATGAGCCAAATTTTTCTTATTTGATACATGTTACGGTATGATATTTTTTTCAAAATCTGAAGTTAAATACTTGCATACAATATAAGACTTTCTGATCCAGACTTGGGGATAAAAGAGCACATCAGAATTTGTCTTACTAAACATTAAATATTACAATGCATTCAAGTACACTACAATTGCATTAGCAAATATACAAATGTGTAAAATGAAAAAATTAAAATCTGTTGTTTACAATAAAATTGTGAAAAATGGTAAAATGTAAGATAAATATAGAAACCTGCATTACAACTAAACATAAAATATTTACCTGTCAAAGATGTTACACTGTCAACCCTTGTCATATAAGTAGACATCAGATCAGAAAATAGAGAAACAAATGTCTTTACCAACACTTATCTATAACATCATCTATTATATCTCAGCTCTACAGCATATGCTATCACTTGGGAACCGATTGGCAATGCTGTTGCCTGCAACTGGTTGCAAAGCTGGGGGTGTTCTTAGAGCTTAACAAAAACTACTTGAATTGTAGGCCAGAGGATGTTCATGGAGCTTTGAAAAAAGACAACTAGAGTATCTTTATATTTGGACTCTGAACTTTCCAGGAAACCCCTTTAACCCCTCCAAGAACCCGGACAACTCGACTGGAATCCTCTTCAACTCCTTTAAAACATCTGACTCCTTTGTTAAATGGAAATACCTTAATGTTTTTGGAAAACCCCTCAACCCTTCTGGTGACTCCCTGGGTGAGAGTTTGGGTTAACCATCGTTCAGTAAGAGCTTTCTTTTATATAGGTTACTGTACTACATCCTATTCTGTACCACAGCTATTTCAACAGTTCTTTTCCACTATTTGCTTTAATTCAATAACTTCATCGTGACCTTTACTACAAAAACAAAGAAATATATTTTGAAAATCTAGTAGTTTTACTAGATCCATACCTAGAAAGGTCAACAATATAAAATATTTTGTATCATAACTTCTCTTGCTAGAGACTTGCTATAGACTTCTCTTACTGATACTACAATCACAAAGGATCAATCTAAAGACGCAGCAGATTTCCTTCTTACAGAAATTTCTGAATTTCTAAAAACCAAATTCTGCAGATTTTAAAACACGAAGGTTGAATAATGGATACATTTGTACGAGGTACTTTTTCTATCAGTTTCATTCATTTCAATCTATCACTTGTCATTACATGCAATGTAACAGGTGCCATATTTGGCTGAAGATTGGGTGAATAAAATTTCCTACAGTACAGCCTTTACAGCTGCAGTATTAAGGTGACTTATCTTAAGATCAGTATTTAAAAAGAACTGCCAATTCATTAAACCTATAAAGGCATATAAAATATAGTTATCTTTGTCAGAAGTTTTGATAGGAACAGGATTGTATGTAAGTGAACTAGACTAATGCTTCAACTCCAGTTTGTTGGGATGTTAACTTAACTCATTCATCTCTAAAGTCACATTTTAACCTTCCCAACTCAACGACTGGGCAAGTCCAGTTTAGATGTGTAGGGGTGAATGAGTTAATCATATGTGTCTTACATAAACAAAGCTATAATAGCATCAGCAAGCTTTAAGGGAATTTTTTGTTTCCAATTGGCTAGAGCAAATATTTTCATAACAAAGAATCAATTCTACATAAAAATAATCTACATTTTCTTATTTATATTGCCTCCAATCAATGACAAACTCCTATTTTCTTCTATGTAGTATTTCTTACGATATATATATATACCTTTGTAAAATAATATCCTGTATTCTATTCCTCACAGGACACCGGATTTACCCACTCACAGTAATGAATCAATCCATGCCTTGATCTGGAGTGATCAAATCTGAATTATAGGGTAGCCGTTTTTCTTGTGATGGAAAAGTGAAAAATTTTCATATAGAACAACATAAAATTAGGACATAAAATGACAAGACACAAGGTCGAAAATAAAAAAAAGTTACAGATGCCATCTAATAGATTGGTTGGGATACACCTATCTTTAATAAAAAGACACAGTTTTTTTTCGGTCTTTTTTTGCCCAAAACAATTAATTTAGATTTACAGTACAGACATTAAAGCATATTGAAAAAGGAACAATTGAAATAAGAGGTACATCTGATTATAATACTCTTTATGATACAATTTCCACATAATTTGAAGGGAGCATGCCACGTTGACCTGTCCGTTCCACTGTGCCCTCCATCCATCCAGGGTCAATGATTTCACAGTTAACGATCAAATCCTCCTCACGAAAAGAAACCTCATCATCGTCAGCTGCAGTGTAGTCATACAGGGCTACGTACTTCTCCTGTTAAAACCAAAGTTATTTTTTTCATTCCATGCTACATGTTAAAATGTTAAAAACTCTGGCAGTTTCTTTCCCCTTAATCGAGTTTTTCATTTCAGGAAATTGTTCTGATAATAAATGCATTTTAGGCAGTAGGGCAAATTATGAATTGATGACTTTATCAATCTACAATCAGGCCAGGATATCAAATGAAAAATTTCTATACAGCTCTTATATTGCACAAGAACTTGTTTTTGCTGCACATATAGGTAACCTTTCTGATAGCGATTTAGTAGAAAAAAAACAAGAGGCCCAACAGCCTTAGTGGTCACCTGAGTTACATCATGGGTACTGGTAGCTTTATTTCATTGTTAAGATGTGATGTGGAAATCAGCATGTACACACTAAGTGAAAATGGTCATTATGTTGAACAGAATTTAAAGCCTTTTCACTTCAGCAAGCAACTTGCCAAATATCACCATCCTAGACATTTTGTTTCACCGAGATGAGGTCATTTAAATATCTGACCAAATGTGACCTTGAAATTGGGTCAAGGTCATTCAAATGACTTAATAGCCTGTCATCCAAATATCAAATTTTTGGGCCTCATGGTTATCCTGAAGAAGTTGTTTAAAGATTTCAACATATTTGAACCTGTGACCTCAAATATGAGTAAAGGTCATTTATTTGAACAAACTTGGTTTAAGATTTGAACATATTTGGCACCTGTGACCTTGAATATGAGTGAAGGTCATTCATTTGAACAAACTTGGTAGCCTTTCATCCAAGCCATCCTCGATATACAGGGGTTACGTTTACTTTCGCTGTCTACACCCCTGGAATATGTCATAGCAAAATTGAAGGCTAGGTATGTGCCACCTTGCTGATGAGACAAGAAGACTAGTTCGATCCTTTGATGAGTACCGGAAGAATCTCGCTGTCACGTAATAGTAAAAATTGACAGACTTTGAAGTCGGGCGTGTATCTGTGCCTTAAATTTTGCCATGACATATTCCAGAGGTGAAGACAGCGAACATGAGCATAACCCTTGGAAATCGAGGATGCATCCAAGCATGCTACTGGCAAAATATAATCCCCCTGGGCATTTTGGTTATTCAGAAGAAGTCGTTTAAAGGTTTTAACATATTTCACCCCTGTGACCTGAATATGGGTGAGTGGAGATCATTCATTTGAACAAACCGGGTACCCCTCATCCCAGCATTCTACAGGTCCAATATCTGTACCCTGGTCCTTTTGGTTATTGAGAAGAAGTCGAAAATATAAATTGTTGACACATGACCACGGACAAAAGATGATTGCAATAGGTCACTTGAGACTTTGTCTCAGGTGACCTGAAAATATCTGTACCATAGGTCTTTTGGTTATGGAGAAGAAGTCGTTTGAAGATTTTGAAACATTTGAACCCTGTGACCTTGAACGTGGGTCAAGCTCATTTATTTTAACAAACTTGGTAGCCCTTCATCGAAGCATGCTTCAGGCCCAATATCAGTACCTGGAGTCTTTTGCTTATTGAAGAAGTCGTTTGAAAATTTTAAGACATTTGACCCCTGTGATATTGAAAGCAGGTCAAGGTCATTCATTTGAACAAACTTGGTAGCCCTTCATCCAAACATACTACAGGCCCAATATCAGTACCATGGGCCCTTTGGTTATTAACAAGAAGTCGAAAATATAAATTGTTTATGATGCACGACTCTGTCTCAGGTGACCTAAAAATACCACATTTGACCCAACAAAATTTGAATAAGTATTTTTAGCTTTAGGAATATTTCCTGGATGCTGATCCTTACCTGATTTCTGTAGAGCTGACACTTAGGTCTGTCTGATTTCAGTGCCTGTTGTGTAACCTACCTGGTTGCTAAGGTGCTGACTAGTGGGGTTATCCTGTGGGTGGACTAGTGGGGTTGGGTTGGTGATGTTACCTGGTTTTTATGGAGCTAACCCTGGGGTCACCACAACTTGAGTATGTTACATTGCCTACCACTGGTTTCTAATACTGATTCTGGGATTTTTCTGTTAGGAGACTATGTGGGTAAGAATGGTTCCTGTTTCTGTTGTGTTACATACCTGGTTCAAGTTGGGCAAACACAGGAATTCCTATGAGATCGGCTCAAAGGTCAGATCAGGTGTGTAACTTACCTGGTTTATTGAGGGGCCCACTTGGGGTTGGTATGGCTTACTGTTTCTGTTTATAACTAATCTGGTTTATTAAGGGGCTCACTTGGGGTTGGTATGGTAGCTACTGTGTATGTTGTATAAGAAACCTGGTTGATTGAGGGGCCCACTTGGGGTTGGTATGGATTATTGTTTCTGTTTATAACTAATCTGGTTTACTGAGGGGCTCACTTGGGTTTAGTATGACTACTTTGTCTGTTGTATAACTTACCTTGCTTCTTTGGGGTTGACCTGGGGGCCGCTGCTGCTGCTGCTGCTGCTGTTGATGCTGCTGCTGTTGTTGTGGTGGGGGTTGATATGTAGGTTGGCGTGCTTGCTGGGGTTGAGCTATGGAAGACAACACAACAATAAACAAAGGCACATGTTACAGACAAGGCATTCTGAAACCACATGATATCCTTCCCTTGGCATTATGATACCAGGGCTCAACAATAAACTGATTACTTTACCTTTTTGTGCAGTTGGTGAACATACCTCTGAAACACTATAATACTTGTTTTTAGTTTAGTTATAGAGGAAAAGCCCAGGTGGCACATGCTACCTTAATTAATACATAAAATGCAACTATTGTGTGGAACTACAAATCCTGAATTTAAGCTATAGTTTCTATGTACAACTACAGTGTACTGATGATATTTTCACAGTTTGACTGAATATGTGCGAGTGCTTAGTCAAAGGTAGATGACTATAAGTCCAATATTTGAAGCACTGAAGACTACGTACGAGCTAGTGGTACGACACGGTCCAGATTCAAGTGCAGTTATACACACTATCATATGCTAGGGAAAAGCAGATATACAGAAAAAGTATAACACTACATGCAGTAAATAACCAACAAATTCAAATATTCTAACAAATGCAAAGGTCACTTAATAATCTTGTAATTAAGCACTCAAACCAATCACCATTCACCTGAAAATAAAACTTGAAAACGAAAATGATGTCTACATAAAATTAAACAACATTATGATATCAAAACACATCTTTTCTACTTAATAATCAACTAACAAATAAAAGAATCTAAAACTACAGTAATAACTTTTTTACTCCAGCAATCATTACCAAAGTATAAACGTAGACCCTTAAAAAAAGCCTTGTGACACATAAAATGTAGGGCATTATATCAAAGTTTTACTGGACAAACAAGATATCTGCATTAACTTGTTACACTTTGTCCTGGTAAACAGCCCTTACATTCCTACAAAATGAAAACACCAATATTTTGATAAACAGTTTTGTTTCCATCATGTATAACTGCAGGGAGGAAGGTTGGGAGGACAGGGGAAGGGAGACTACTTACCCCGGTATGATATTTACTGTAAAGATTTTTTTTTATTATCATTATTATCTGACATTTCTCCTGGTGTTTTATAAAATACTGACTTTTACCAGGTAGGCTGTACTCCATTCCTGTATCTATAAGTCAGTTTTATTGGACTTCATCACAAACTACCATATTTTTTTCCTAAACCCTGAAACAACTAAATTATTAAGTGATTTTCACTAAAAGAAACATTTCAATACTTTTGTAGTTCAGCTTTATACTATATGAGAAAAACTTTATATAAACTCTTTTATAGTAGCCTGGTAAAGGTAGTGCTGATCTGTATTGGGAAGTATGTCTTCCATGGTGCCGTCTGTAGTGGTGATGGTATAAGCAAAATCTGGAACTATCAGTGGTGCTAATTGCAATGATCAATTGAGATCTGGAGGAGGATGGAGGTGCTGCTTTCAAATCATATACTGAAGTATGGAATTGGTGGATCTGCAGTGGTATAAAACTGAAGTATGGAATCATTGGGTCTGCAGTGGTATAAAACTGAGGTATGGAATCGGTGGGTCTGCAGTGGTATAAAACCGAAGTATAGATTGGTGGATCTGCAGTGGTATAAAATTGAAGTATGGAATCATTGGGTCTGCAGTGGTATAAAATTGAAGTATGGAATCAGTGGGTCTACAGTGGTATAAAATTGAAGTATGGAATCATTGGGTCTGCAGTGGTATAAAACTGAAGTATAGATTGGTGGATCTGCAGTGGTATAAAACTGAAGTATGGAATCGGTGG